>JAJPUD010013002.1:584-20832 GCA_023553655.1 Myrmecobius fasciatus
TTCAGTTCTGGTCTTTTCAGTAGAAATAGGTGAAATTCTCCTATATCGTTGAATGACCATCTTCTTCCCTGGAAGATAATGCTCATTCTAGCTGGGTAACTTATTCTTGGCTGTAATCCAAGTTCCTTTGCCCTTCGGAATATCTGATTCCAGGCCCTTCGATCCTTCAAAGTAGAAGCTGCTAGGTCCTGTGTGATCCTAATTTTGGCTCCCTGATATTTAAATTGTTTCTTTCTGGCTTCTAGTAATATCTTTTCCTTAGTGTGATAGTTCTGGAATTTAGCCACAATATTTCTGGGGGACTTAATTTTTGGGTTTCTTTCAGGAGGTGATCGGTGGATTGTTTCAAGGAGTATTTTGCCTTCTGGGTCTAAAATATCAGGGCAGTTTTCTTTTATGATTTCCTGGAAGATAATGTCTAGGTTCTTTTTTTCATCATGGCTTTCAGGAAGTTCTATAATCCTTAGATTGTCTCTCCTAGATCTATTTTCCAGGTCAGTTGTTTTTCCTAGGAGATATTTCATGTTTTTCTCTATCTTTTCATTTTTTTGTTTTTGTTCAACTGATTCTTGAAGTCTTGATGAGTCATTCATTTCCAATTGTTCGATTCTAATTTTTAATGTCTTATTTTCTTCAGTTACTGTTTTTAGTTCCTTTTGCAATTGACCAATTACATTTTTTTGTTCATTGCATTCTTTTTCCATTTTTTCTATTTTATTTTGCAGTGATCTCATTTCATTTCCCCATGTTTCTTCTCTCTTTTAAGATTTTTTATGTAATCTTCAAAGAGAGCCTTGTGACATGGAGACCAGTTTATGTCTCTCTTTGGGGCTTTTTCTGGAGTTGCTTTACCTTTAGGGGCCTCAGGATTTGAAGTCTGTTCTTCCCTCTCTCCATAAAAGTTGTCTATGGTGAGAGCTCTTCTTGTTTTTTTATTAATTTTTTTTTAAAGGTGTGAGGTCTGTTTAGGGCAAAGGTGGGACAGCTGCTTTAATTTGCCCTGGGTCAGTTCTGCTGATTGAGTTATTTCAGGAACTGGGTAGTTCTGCTGATTGAATTATGTCAGGTGCTGGGCAGTTCTGCTTTAGTTCACCCTGGGGCAGTTCTGCTGATTGAATTATTTCAGGTACTGGGCAGTTCTGCTGATTGAATTATTTCTGGTGCTGATCAGTCCTGTTGATTGATTGATTGCTTTAAGGTGCTGTGTAATGGCAGCTAGGTCTGATGCTCATCAGGGGTTCAGTGGTTCACAATCTATCCCCCTCAAAAGGCATACCCTCCAAACCACCTGCCCACAATCAGGACAGATTGGTCCTAGAGGCCCGCAGAAGACTCCCAGGTGTGTGACAAGCACAACGCTCCCACTCCTGTTCCGACTCCTGTTCCAATTCCCTGCCCCAGCTCCCTGCCCGGGTCTCCCTGTGCTGCAGTCTGGGTTCAGCAGACCACCCCCCTGCCCAATTAAAACAGACCTGTTTTGAGGTTCTTCCAGAGTATCTTCTTCTATAATTGTGTTGTTCTCCAGATATTGTGGATTTTTTTTGTTTCAAAATCAGTCTAGAGGCTTCAGTGTTGTTGGTTTGAGGGGAGGTTAGAGGAGGTTACAGAGACTCCTGTCTGATCTCCGCCACCATGGTTCCACCCCCGGAAGGTATTTTTACCTTTTCCTAAAAAGTTTTGCTTTTTGGAGTAATATTACACTCAACTTTGCATATTCTATTTTGTTGTTTCTTGATCTCTTTTAGCTTCACTGGTTCCCCCTTCCTCAATTTTAATTTTGAAAGAATCATTTCCTTCTTTAAGCCTCTGGATTTTCTTTTCTAATTGTTTGATTTTCTGTTCATAATCTTATTTTTCTTGGATGGTTCTTATCTTGATTTATTTATTTATTAGGTTTTCCTCAATCTCTTTCATTTGTTTCGTGAAGTCTTTTTTGAGTTCTTATAGAAATTCTTTCTGGCAGGTACCCATTTAATGCTACTTTTTGGGGTAGGAGAGAATTTTTTTAAACTCAGTGTCCACCACTTTCTGAATTTCTATGGTAAGTTTCTTTGGTTGGATTCTTTCTCCTTTGCCTAGCCATTTTTTAAAAAAATGAGAATTTATTAGTGTAACCATCTCTGATCCCAGGTTGGGGAATAGTTGGTAACTCCTGTTTCATTTTACTTCTTTCCTGTGGTCTAGAACCCACAAGAACTCCATTCTCCTGTAAGTACCAGCAGCTAGTAGCAGCCATTAGCTTCCCAGTCACACTGCTGCTTTCAGAGTATATGTTGGTTCCTTTTCTCCCAAGGGGAAGTCTCAGTAGCACAGCTGGGTCTGGAGTTCCTAATCAACTGAAGTTCATTTAATATTCCTGAACTCAAACTCCAGACTTCATATGCTGTCCAGGAGGTGAAAAGTTCCTGTAATTTAGGCTGAGACTCTCTCCAAATCTAGCTAGCCCCTGGGCTCTCCACTTGCTATGTCTGAGGAGCTAGCCTTGAGGTATTTGTACTTCACACCTTTCAAAATCAGTCTTAGGGTCTTTTTTTCCTGGTTTTCTAGGATGGTCCCAGTAGGACCCCTATTCTGACTGTAGTCTTATTTATTTTTTATGTTTTATGCTTGCCCTGAAGCTCAATTTCATTTTATTTGTGGGGTAAATCTGAAGAGCTTGAATGTTCTGACTCAATGAGCCATCTTCCCAGAATCCACTCTTATAGTTATTAATTTGATCCTCATTTTATAGGGGAGAAAACTGACACTAGCACAGGTTAAATGACTTGATCTCACACACCACTACTATCTGAATCTTTAATTTTGGTCTTCCTCATTTAAGTGCCAACTTTCTGTCTTTTATCTTCTTATAAACAACAGATTATGTGTCAAAGGTGATATTTATTTTAATGTATTTTCTTTTTTTAGACCATGTTTTTTATTCTCATAATTATTACGAATGTGTGACCAGGGAAATATTTGGTAGCTATTAATAGTATCATTTTAAGTGTTAACTTTTGTTCTTGTGTACTAAAAGTCAAAAATGCTTTTTGGACTTTTTCTTTTTTTAGTCTATCAAATCCCTTTAGGATAAGTAAGGCGCAAATCACTAATTTAAAACAAAGATATGTTAAATATAAAAAAAATAGTTTTATATTTAGTGCATTGTCAACTGCAAAAACAAACACATAAATAAACAAAAGTTATTAAACATTCAATTTCTTACTTGAAAGACAATTTGTAAAGAATACAGATGAATTGTTTTAGCAGATGAAAACATGATGGATATCTCAAAACAGGGCTTTATTTCACTGAGAACTTTTGGTCAAGGAGACATTTTGCTCGTTGTGCCTCTCCAGAATTTGGTAAATTAAAAAGATCTTCCAAGGTGTATGATTTCCTTTTTCTGTTTATTTTCTCATTCAGGGGCTATTCATGAACAGGGCTATTGGGCAAAGTCCAGGTATTTGGAAACTTCTAGAGTTTCCCTTGTGGTACCTTCTTCCTTCAGGGGGTTCATAATGGTTTATACATGTTTAAAAGGAGTTTGTATCCCAACAGCACCTTCTGTGAGATTCTAGGTGACTTGAAGGACAAGTGAAATGATTCTTTTCCAACACAGCCACTATCCTATAGCACATAAGAATAAATCACCAGCTTTTGCTCCAGCAGGTTATTAGTGTCAAAGGTGACATTTATTTTAATGTAATTTTTTAAGACCATGTTTTCTGGTCTCATGATTATTAAGAATGTGTGATCAAAAAAAATTTGGTAACTATTGATGATAGTATTTTTAAAAATGTAAACTTTTGCTCTTGTGTACAAAAATAAAATGTTTTCAAAGTCAAAAAGTGTTCTTGTAGTCTTTTTTAACCTATCAAGCCACTTTTCCACATTAATAATAGGATAAAGATATCAGGCTTCAAAATGACAATATCTAATGTGTTTTCCACATTCTCTTTAAACCTGGAGAATACTTCCTCTCTTGTTTTCATGGGAATTTTATGAATTCCAATATGTATATTTTTCCAGCTGTAGCATTTTATTTGCAATGGAAATTACCAGTTGAAATATCACTTTTCCTATGTAAAAGTTACTAATTCTAAATCTTAGTCAATGAAGTAGATGTTAGATGCTTAAATTAGATTTTTTAATGCACATATTTTCTTTCATACTGTTTTCACCTATTGACACTGGAACTTCTGGACTAGTCTTATATTCAGCTTTACTTTTTAACATTTCCCCTTTATGGTCTTATTTAGTCCTCTGTATCATTAATGGTTAACAGTTTTGTTACTATGTGATATCACTGGAGTGAATTTTCTCTTGGTTGATGAAATTCTATGTCCTTTTTGTCTTGTTTTGGTTTTCAGTATTCTGTCGATTTGGTGGTCAATTTTTTGGTGCCAAGACTCTCTAAAATAAGTGAGGTTGATACTGACATGACTGTTATAAAATCTGCTTCCAGATGCATACTCAAAGCTGTGGCTTCCAAAGCTTCTCTACACTGATGTAGCTTTGGGGAACCCAAGGATAACTCTATATTTATATGTTGCCTTGCAGTGATTTGGATTTAAGTGACACAGAACTGCATAAAGTCATCAGTCTCATTCTCTCTTCAGAGTCAAGTCCAGTGGCACAACAAAAGTCAGGATGACTGATGATGACTTGGGATGCAGTGAGTAACTGTGGCATCTTTTGTCTGATCAAGCTCTAAGTATTCTACAGCATCTACTTCAGCTGCCCCCTATGGGGCCTATTGGAACACATTTTTCTAATGTGCCCATTTCACCAGGGCAGGTCTTCATGTACTTGGGGTAGACATCCCCCTAACTCACTGAGGGGTTTAAGGTCTCTTGGTTAGCCGTAACTTGCTTTAATCCATATCTTGTGATGGTTTACCAGAGTATGACCACTATGGATGTTACAATGCATGTAGTTGCGTGGAGGTGGACAACAAAGATGGATAAGCACATTATATAAAAATTAACTGAAGAAAGGATGTTTAGCCTGAGAAAGAGGATTTAGGGGAAACATGGTTGCTTCTTTCCAGTATTTAAAAGGATGTCATATAGATGAATAGATCAGGGGAACAGAAATGCTTCATCCTAAATTTTGAGGATATCTTTGTATATTCATGTTAATACTTTTCAATTAGGAAGCATGAAATTATATTTGCAGAACTGAAATGAATTTGTTCTGGCCCCAAGCAGGAAGAAGGAATGACTGCAAACTAGGAACTTACAAAAGGGCAAGTTTTAGAACAGTATTAAGAAAAATTAAAACAAACAACTTAATTTAAAATTGTTTTAAATATTATCATCAACTTTGCAACCTTCAACAGTCCTCCAAATATACAAATAAAACCAGATTTGTAAGCTATAGTTACAATTTTAGTATGATATAGTACTCACATAATTAAATCACTGAAATCATCAGCCTATTTCATGCACATTGAAGTTTTACCTACTGGATTGGTCAATGCTATCTGCAGGGAAGTGTTTCCAGCATATGGGATAATCGTATTCCTTAATTATTCCAGGGAATCGTTCCTTCCTAGGCAAGGTAGGTAGTACACTGGACTTGGAGTCAGGAAATTCTGATTTCAAGTCTAGCCTCAGATATTTTCTAGCTGTGTGACCCTGAGCAAATTACTTAATCTCTTCCTGTATAATATAGATAGTATTCTCAACTGTAAAATATAGATAGTAATAATACCTGCCTCCAGGATTGCTGTGAGGATCAAATGAAGTAAATTTTTAAAGTATTTACTTTAATACATTTTCCCCATTCCTCTCATCCTTCTTATGGTTCTTATGAAGTAACTTGACTTACTCTGTTGTCTTTCATGTAAAATTGATAATTATGACTATTTTAGATGTACAATAATATCTTAATTATTCCTTTAAGTATTATAACAATTGAGTGTTGATTCAATGGTATTACCAAAATCCAAATTCATAGATTTCAATCAGTGCTTCACAGCTATTCTAGTTGTCTCAGCTATATGTCCCTAATGGACATTCTACTACTTCCTTGTTGCCCTACTCCCCTATTATGGCATGGATGACAGTTTTTGTTAATGTCATTATTATTTCATTATTATCTGCCTTTTTGATAGAGTTCATATAGCAACATCCTAAGGATAAGTCAGTAACATATTATTCACTTAAACTTCTATAGATTATTGCATAGGCAGATAAAATAGCTGTTCTCTGGAATTAAATAGGAATATTAGTATTTCAGTTAATCTCTTTGTCCACCTATGGAAAGGATCACCAATATAATTCCAGTAGAAAGACAACACTGTAGGGAAGACATAGGCTTCAACTGTTCCTAAATAGTTTTAATTCCTTCTACTAGGTTTTTATGGTTTTTTTTTTTTTAAATCTCTTTATCCTATGTGATTTGGAGATTATCAATATTTTATCTATTTTTAAACTCACACAGATCTCATGAAACAAGCATCCCAGTTGTCACCAAAATTATTCAATATTTCATTGGAAGTCCCAACAATAGCAATAAGAGGAAAAAAAAGAAATAGGAGGAATCAGAATAGTAAACAAGGTAATAAAACTTTCTTTTTTACAGACAATATGATAATATATTTGGAATATCTCAAAGACTCAACTAGAAAGTTAGTTGAAACAATAATTTTCGCAAAGGAGCAGGATATAAAATAAATCTACATAAATTATCAATATTCTTATATATATAATAAATAAAACTGTACAAGAAGAGATAGTAAGAAAAACCCCATTTCAAATAGCTGGACAGTATAAAATAACTGAGAGCATACCTGCCAAAACAAACACAGGAACTATATGAACAAAATTGTACTTAAAAAAAATTTTTTATTCAAATTAAATCAGATTTAAATAATTAGGAAAACAATAATTGTTCAAGGATAGACAGGATCTATATAATAAAAATGACAATTTAATCTTAACTAATTTACATATTCAGTGCCATTTCAACTAAATTACCAAAAATTATTCTACTGAATTAGAAAAAAACAACACTCATTTGGAAGAACAAAAGGTCAAGAATATCAAAGGAACTAAAAAACATTTTTAAAAAGGAGGTTTAGCAGTATCAGATGTTAAATTATATTATAGTGCATTAATTATCTAAATTATTTAAAGGTAGAACAGTAAAACAGATTAGATATATGATTTATAGTAGAAAATGACCATAGCAATCTTGTGTTTGACAAAGTGTAAAGATTTAAGTTTTTTAGATAAGAATTCATTATTTTGCAAAAAAAAATTGTTGGGAATATTGGAAAGCAATCTGGAAGAAATTGGGCATAGTCCAATATTTTTATATCATTTACCAAGATAAGGGTCAACATGGATACATGCCCTAGATAAAAAGAGAGACATTATAATAAAATGTGGAGAACATCGAACATATTAGCTATCAGACTTATGGGTAGGTGAATAATTTATGAATAAACAAGAGATAAAGATCAGTGTGAGATAAAAAATAGATAAGTTTTTGTTCAAATATAGCCAAGATTAGAAGGAAAGTAGAAAATTGGAGGGGAAAATTATAGTTTTTTTGTGTTTGTTGGTAGTTTGTTGTTTTTGTACTTTTGACTTTACTAATATTCTTGGATTTTACTGAAACTTTTTCTCTTCAAATTTTTAATGCTTTATCTTTTTTATATAGTTCTCTAGCAATAATTTTCTAATTTTTACCCTTTGTTATTCAACAAATAAAGACCTGTCTCAAAAGTTACCTTACTCTCCTCTCAGTGGGTATTCAGTGCTAGCTACCACACCTCTGGATAACTTCTGGGAGGACAGAACTCACCCTAGATTGACTTAAGCCCTTTAAACAGTTGTTTACACTGGCACTTTCCCAATTCTTCCATCATTTTCCTTTCCTTTGAATGATTGAGTAGTTTGAAATTTCTAATTCAGTTGGTTATGGATAGGACAAATGTATTGAAGCAATGACACTGCAACCTATAGAGGCTTCTCTACTCTGAAGCTAGCTAGGTTATTATTAAAAAGCAACATATGAGGACAGATAGGTGGTGCAGTGAATAGAGCAGCAGCCCTGAAGTCAGGAGGACCTGAGTTCAAATCTGACCTCAGACACTTAACACTTCCTAGCTGTGTGACCCTGGGCAAGTCACTTAACTTCAACTTCCTCAGCAAAAATAAATAAAAAGAAAAATAAAGCAACATATGGTTAGTTTATCTGAATCCTATTTCACTCTCTTCCTTCAGTTCACATTACTTGGTAAAATCTGTTCCAGTTGTATTTTGTGGGGTGGCAGAAATGTTCAGAGAGAATAGCTGTTGTCATGTGGGTCTCTACCATAGGTCCAGGCTCTCCACAATCCAACAAGTCTACTTTTGCCTCTTCTGGGGACAAATGAAGTCTGGGAGGATGAGTCACTGATTTAGTGTTATAAACATTAAGGTTCTTCCTCATTGATTCATAAAGGATTTTATCTTATTTGGAATTCTGTCTTCTTCCATGAATTTAGTTGTAATTATTTTATATCTAGTTGGTATAGTGGATAGAATCCTGGGCTTGAAATCAGGAAGTTTCATCTTTATGACTTCAAATATGACCTAAGACATTTACTAGCTATGTCACTCTGGGCAAGTCACTTAACTCTGCCTCATTTCCCTCATCTACAAATTGAGCTGAAAAAGGCAATTTGCTCCAGTATTTTTGAAGAAAATTTCAAATGGTATTACAAAGAGACTGAAATGATTGAATAACAACAACAAACTTAGAGAACAGAACTAGAAGAAAAGAATGGAAGCCCAAAATTCAAGCTTGGTGTTAGGAAAAAGTTCCTAACAATTACAGTTACCTAAAAATAGGGTGGCCTGCCTCAAGTGGTGGTGAGTTTTACCTCCTGAAAAGTCACTAAACAAAAGCTGCATGACTATTTGTTGAGTATGCTATAGTGGAATAGGGACTACACGATCCCTGAAATCCCTTCCAACTCATAAACTCTGTTAATTTACTGATAATTTGATAGCGTTCAAATCAAATATCATAAAGAAGAACTACTTCAGAGTTCAGGGACTACAGTTGAATAGAGTTATGTAATAGAAGAAATTTCAGTATAATTTTTGCCCATCTTCATGAGTTAAGGTAGATTGACTAAGACATTTTACCTTCTCATCACTTTGTTTTTGATGTGTAATTTTTTTGTATGTGATGAAAATTAAGCCAGAAATGTTAAAAAAAATTCAGTAGAAATGATGTGTAATTGACTCAGCAACCATGAGAAGCACATTCATTCAGGATTACAGAACTGTGGAGAAAAACAACAAAGAAGCCTGCCCTTCCAATCTAGCCTCAATTTAAGAGCAGCATAAAATGTTTTGCTTATAACTACACAGTAATAATCATTTGTTATATCATTTCTGATAAAAGTCACTTTATCAAAACAAGCATTCTCTCAATTTAAGCTTCAATTCACTATGTTGAAACTGTTCTTGAAAACTTTCTTGCATACTTTCTGCTTCATATATTATCATTGAGGATGAACATTTTGCAATGAACAGTTGTTGGTGATGAAGCATATTCACTAAGTAAACTCAGTTTGCCTTGGTCTGTTGCAGCTGCTTTTGTGGACTTAAGATGTTTCTACAGAAGTATAATTGCCTATGAATGATGATATAATAAGCTTTTATTCAGTGCATTATAAAGAAAGTCACAAAGCCTAACATGATGTATGTGGACATTGAGTCTGTGGGTCAGTGGAAGAGGGAGTAGGTAACCAAGGATAAAAATGATCTCTGAAAGAGTGAATTCATATTTGTGGCTTAGTCAGCAGTGAGATGCTTGAAGTAATATGAGATAATCTTCAGGGCACAAGAGGTCTAAAAGAAAGGAATGACTGCCCATAACTCCATAGATATAGATAAAGAGGCTTACTGGAAAGGAATCAATGATCTTATGAGAGGTACTTTCTTGAACTGGTCCCTAAGTTATGTCAAGCTCTTATTTCTCCTTCCAGTTCAGTATTACTTTAAGTAAACTCAAAAAATGATTAAAACAGGAAAATCTTATCTTTTTCTTACTTTGAATCATCTTCATTGTTCTGAACAAGGAAAGGATAGAGGAAGGAGTTATGGGTTGGGAATGTATTGAGATAAGTTCAGCAAAGATTTATAGAAAAGCGGTACCAAATTTCAAGGTTTGAACAAGTCTTCCATTAAATCTCATAATGTCTGGGGAGAGGGAAAGGTAAAGAAATTCAGTTGATGCCTTTCACTCTGCCCAACTGAGATTAAACAGCCTCAGTGATATTCAAAGTAAGAAACAAAACAAAAGAATGACTTTTTTTTCCCTTTCAGATATTTGAAATACAATTTTATTATGATCCAAATGAAAAAAAGAATAGGATTAACAATAGCTAACAACATTTACCACAGAATATTGTGATGAGATTGAAGCTGTCATATTTGAAATTTAAGGGAGGCATAATCCAAAACAACTAAATGTACAGTTGTAAAGTATGAATTACACATTTTTAAACTATTATACTCTATTCTTCAGCATTCCAATGATTAAGCATTAAGAGCTCACTCAGTTATCTAATAAAGTGGTAAATGTGCTCCAGCACTGACATCTTGGAACAGTGACTATAATAGACTGGAGCTGTGAGGTTGGACTCTAACTTTATTGCTTTACAAGTCAGCATCATTTTCAGGGAACACAGTAGTCTGAGCAGCCTATAAATCTTGCTCATACCATGCTACCAGTTCTAGGTCTGAAATAATCTCTAGAGGTGCAAGAGCAGAAATGGTAGCCATTTCTAAATAAGATCTCTAATAAGTTTTCTAGAAGGAAGGGCTTCTCAAAGTTTGATATACTTTTGCCTGACATGTCAAGAGTATTGATGATTCTTCTTTTTGTGGAAGACAGTGGATTTCACCTTGACTTTTCTGTCCTTTATATTTACTGTGTTGGCAGATAGTACTATAGGGATAATCTCAGATACTTGTATCAGACTTCTATGCCAATCACATATATTCTTATAAGTATTAATGCCACATCATATATTATAATGGTAGACTGAATCTGGATATAATAACCATCTCTTATTCCATTAAATTTCTCTCAGCCAGCTGTAGCCATTCAATTTAATATGACCCCTGAAGTGTAAAAGTCTGGAATGTAAAAGGATCAACCTCAAGGCCCAAGATACTTCTCAAATTCACTAGTCTTATAAATTCAGTTTTTTGGGAGGACTATCCTTACTAACTAATGCAAATTTGAATCAAACTAGGACTTTTCCTTTCATGAACATCATGTTGGTTCTGTCAGAAACATCTCCATCTCTGCCTGAATGTATGTGGTTCCTCTAAGGTTGTATTCTAGACCTTTTCTATCAGGGCCCAACTCTTCATTTTTAAGTAACCCTGGAATTCACTCATTGGAAGCATTTTCTTAGACTGTCCCCTCTTTCTGATAGAATGGTTCCTTTGAGAACTTCTATTTAAGGAAGGTCTTCAAGCCAGCCATGCATGTCTTAAGCCAGCCATGCATGTCTTAACTCTCTTGTCTGCACTCAGGACTCTCTCTACCTTGTCTCTGTACAAGTTTCCTTTCCTTCTTCTCTCAAGTTCTCCTCTTGCAGCTTCTTTTAATATGTAATCTTCCTTCATTAGAATGTAAGTTCTTTGACTATAGTGACTTTTCTTTCTGATATTTATATTTCCTGAACTTAGCATAATGCTTATTATATATTAAGTACTTAATAAATACTTGGTTTCTTATGGTATACATATATTTCACAGAGAAGACATTTGACACTTGAAAAGCTGCCTTTATAGAACATTTTTTTGTAATTTAAACCCTATTTTTCATCTAATGTTCTTTAAAAATGAAGTTATATTCCATAGGTCACTTGGTAGGATGAAATCATACTTATGATACCATGTAACTTTCAAAATCATGTGTTTTTAAGATAAAAATATATGGATATTTGGCACAAAATAGGAGAGGCAGTTTGTCTAGTGAATAGGCAGCAAGACCTGGCTGGATTTACATTCTACCTCTTACACATACCAGCTGTCTGTCTGATTCAATCCCTCCAATTCTCAATGCCCTAGGCAACTGCTAATCTGCATTGTTGGAGAAGGTTTCTTTTCTTATTTTTGGCATGGTGATTGGAATTACGTGATTTGTCCAGGGTCACACAACTAGGAAGTAAGTGTCTGAAACCAAATTTAAACTCGTCTTCCTGACTTCAGGGCTTGTACTCTATTCACTGCATTATCTAACTGCTCTTACTTTGCATTCTCTAAGAGAGTTTCTTCAAAGAAATCACAGGCCCAGTCCAAAAATTAATGTTAAAATATATCCATCATTCAACAGGCATTTATTAAGTATCTACCATGTCCAGCACATTGTCCTAGGGGATAACTAATAAGCATAAAATTAAATTATGAGAATAGTAATGCAAAGTGCCTAATTATTTGTTGTTTGCCCCAATAGAGATGTAAAGGAAACAATAACAGTAGCTTATTTTATGAAATAATAATTGGTATTTATGTAGAGTTTATGATACACAGTTTTTGCAAATTGCTTACTTTACCTGAATGGTTTTCACAAGAATCCTGTAAGAGGTGCTGAAGAAATGTTCATCTCCATTTTACAGATTAAGAAATGGAAGCAGTGAAATATTATGTGACTCTTCTAGGGCCATGTGGCTCAAACATGTCTGAAGAAATTTAAAAAGTCTTCGTGACTTTGTGTGCAAAGTTATTTCTCCTTTTCTGGGCTCAGATGTCTTTCAATTTCTATGAACTCCTCCTATTCAATATTTGACAGTAGAATAACTTGTATAACATTTTAGGAAGATTGCTTTAATAGTTGTGCAAAGGAGGACCTAGAGTGGGAAGAGACAAAAAAAAATCCATAAAAAATCCATTGCAATATCCCAGGTGTGAGGTTATGAACATAATCTTCCTAAAATGCTTAATTGACCATTTCATTACCCTATTCAATAAACTCCAGAGATTCCTTAATACCTCCAGGATCAAATATAAAAATTTTGTTTAACAATTAAAGACCTTCAAAATTTGTCCTCTTTCTACCTTCTTATTCTTTTGATGTTTTTCTTCCATATATTTTATGACATTAGTCCTCTTGCTGTTCCTTGCACAAGATATTCAAACTTCCAACTGTATTATTCATTTTTACTGCTTCTCCCTTATGTCTAGAATACTTTCCTTCCTCAACTCTGCATCCTGTTTTCCCAAATTCCTTGAAGACTCAGCTATAATCCCACCTTCCATTTTTCCCCTGTGCTTTTCCTCTGTGAATATCTAATAAATACTTATTATTTTTTTTTTTTTGCTTTTTTTTGCTGAGGCAATTGGGGTTAAGTGACTTGCCCAGGGTCACACAGCTAGGAAGTGTCTGAGACCAGATTTGAACTCAGGTCCTCCTGACTTCAGGGCTGGTGCTCTAACCACTGCGCCACCTAGCTGCCCCTAATAAATACTTATTAAGTAAGTATTTAATATATGACACATAAATGATTTATTAAGGTCTAGACATACTGATGTCCTCATATGTACTTTTTGTGACCCTCTCTCCTCTATACCTTTTTGTGTGTCTAAATTGGGGTTTGAGACTGAATAAGACTCTTCTGATTGGTAGAGATGATTATTATCCCATGCTGTATGCTTGTGTGAGAAACAGAATTGTCCAGAGTTTGTGAGAGAAAAAACCTTATTCTTGTTTCCAGCTTTGAGAGAGAATACATGTGATTTCAAACTTTTTTTTCAGGGAGAGATACACAAAAAGAGAGAAAATACTTTAGGAAGCAATACAATTGCCAAGTTTCCAATAGATCCCTGATTTCCAGAATTCCTATCTAAAGATTTCTGGGAATTTTCTCTTGGGTGAGACTAGTGACACTCTTGGTTGATCTGAAAATATTATTTCCAATGCAAAAATTGTTTCATTCTGTGTATTTTCTGTCATATCTGTTTTGTATAACTTCTCTGAATTCTATTTGCCATCTGTTTTATTTGCTAATTCACTAATGATGATGGTTTTTTATGTAAATAATGTTTTGCGAGAAAGTAATCAAGTCTTAAGATATAAACTTGAGGTATTCTTTTCTGCTTACCGTAGAATGAGCAAGAAAGTGGCTTAAACCTAAAAATCATTGTTTTAAACTAACAGTGTTTAGAGGAATAGTTAGATATAATTTCAATCTACCACCTCTTCTCTGAGAAGAGTAAGTAGAGTGACTAACCTTCTTTCCACTTATCTTGCTCCCATTTAGGTAAGAATCAAAATGTTTCTTGGAGAAAGATAGGTAAGATTTCAGAGATATTTATTTAAGTCTTCCTGCTAACAACATTTAAAGAACCCATGTGGACAGGTAATAATACAGATGGGTGATACATACTTTACATTTGGTTAAGAAACAGGAACAAGGATCTTATTTTGATAGACTTCTTTGGCAATTGAATTAAGCAATGCCCTTTTTTCTGAAATTTTATATGACAATTTTTTCCTTTCCTTTTTTCCCTTTTACTGCCACAGTCATAGCCATAATGCAGTTACACAAAGTTCAGCAAAACTGTTCCACTATTTAAAGTGAATCTCATGAAATATAAAAGCGTTGAGGTGAATCAACACTTTTATGTCTGACCCAAATCAAAAGCTGCCTGTGAACACTAGATGACAGATGCCCACTTAAAGAAATAATTAAAGTTGAAGGCAGCAGTGCTTTAACCAAATGTCAAGGATTTTGTTTCTAGCCTACAGACATAAAAATGGTATTAAGTTATATTTGTTCCTTTAACATTTTATTTTCAGTTTGGTAAGGGCTATGATACTCATTTTTTTTTTTTTAAAAAGGCTTTATGACTTCATTTTCTTCTACCAAATCTTATGCACATGATAAGTAATCATATATAATCTTAGCATGTGCATACTTAATGACCTAATTATTTGTGTGAATTGATATGTAAAGCAGTGGATGCTCACCAAAGCTGTTTGGCATTGCAGTGTAAGTCCAATTAGAAAATGTATTCCATATAGTTTAAAATATTCCAGATGCTTCTGTTTCTAGATTTTTATAAATTAATCAATATTTATTAATCACCTACTATGTGCCAGGTACTGTTTTAAGGGCTAATATTATACTGATCACATTAGTTCCTAGAATATTAAAGACTCATCTTAATGAGATCCTACTTTACTAAAAATAGACTCTAACTTGTCATAAAGCAAGAAATATTAATTAGGTATGATAATGGATCTATAATGGATGTGTGATCTATTATAATAGAACAGGTGATACTAAATGAATAAAAATGTCTATTTGATAGTTAACTAATCAATCCATTGAATTAGTATGTCAATACAAAAATAAAAAAGTCTCTGAAGATAGATAATGAATTGTAAATTAAGAAGACATGTTCATATGAGGAAATTTAGGAACTAGAGGAGAGATGTAGTTAAAAAAATATATTTATGTGAAGATTAAAGAAGAGATATAGTGATTTTGTCAACAGAGTACAACAGACCTCCTGAACAGAAAAAGAAATTAGATGAGGAGTTTGGAACACAGACAAACTTTACATAACATTGTAGTGATAGGGAACTTCTATTTTCCAATCTACAAATAAATTAATAAGCATTTATTAAGTATTTACTGTGTGTCAGGCCCTGTATTACGTTAAGGATGCAAAAAAGCATTAATTACACTCAGAAAACTTATATTCTACATATTCTATATGTATATATAATATAGAGTATGGGTATATAATGGGAATCTGGTCAATGTGAGTTCTGTGCTCAGAGAAAGTTGTATAAGCACTATCTTATTGTCTGCCTGCATAGAAACAGCTGGAAACTCTGCTTCTGAAACTTGATGATGATGAAATAATAGTAGTTATAGAAAAAAAAATTTAAAAAATTAAAAATAGTATCATGCCTAAAATAAGTCTATATTGATATGATGAAAATATTAATATCATTTAAAATATTTTAACATTATAGAGTTAGCTGTGTTTTCTTTCTTAAAATATTCATAATATGCTAGTAGGTATAGAAGAAGAATATTTCCATATCTTGAAAACTTTACATACTTATATTCTCACACAATAAACAAAATGTAATTGGATGACCTGAGGCATTATTTTAAAGTTAGTAAAATATACAAGAAAAATGCAAACCAATTAAAAAGATAACCTTAAGGAAAGACTCTAACAGTTTAGAAATTAGGCAGAGCTGTTTCCTCCTCCTCCTCCTCCTCCTCCTCCTTCCTCTTCCCTTATTTTGGATTAATGCAGTTCCTAGTATACAGTTATATATAAATATTTAAGTTAAATTTTATTTTTTAATCAACAGAAATCTTCTTTTTCTTTCTTCTCCCTTCACCTCCCAATTAAAAAAAGAAAAGAAAAGCCACATTGTGGGATCATCAATTTTGATAAGATAGCTCTTCTCAGCAATACAATAATCCAAGACAATTCCAAAAGACTCATGTTGGAAAATGCTATCTGTCCACATCCAGAGAAAATATTTGATGGAATCTAAATACAGATAGAAGCATTCTATTTTCACTTTGTTTTGTGTAATAAATTCATGTAAATTATTGTTTAACAAATCAAATAATATTTTAAATTCACTAAAACAGACCCTCAACTATTTTGAATAGAAAAATGCCTTTCAATGTTAAAAATGTGGTAAGCTCACACATAATACTAGAAAGTCTGATGAAAAAAAATTGGTATGAATTCAGTGATGTTTTTAAATGAATTTGTACTTTATTAATCATAACAACATACACATAAACTTGAAAATGTTCATACAAATATGTCTGTCTGTCTATCTATTTATCTATCTATCTTCCTGTCCATCATTTTTCATTTGGACATAGTCAGTACAGAAATTTGCTGTGTTAGACTACTGATACTTGTAACAGGAATTTTGTTATTCTTTTCTTTTTTAAAAAATTTTCTTATATTTCAATTTTGTTAATCCCTCCTTTGATGTTCAGAATTTCTAATTTGGTGTTTAACTGAGGTTTTTAATTTGAGATGTGTATGTGTATTTAGCTGTATGTCCAATTCACTGATTGGCTCCTTTTCTATTTTATTAAAGTAAATATTTAGAGATATAAATTTTCCTCCAAGTAGGGACAAGATTTTCTTGCAGAAGCTAATGTTAGAAATGAATTTTAAAGAAAGCTAGGATTCTGATTGAGAATAAGGATCCAAAATCTCAGAAACTGAGCCCTGGAGAAGATGAATTCCCTATCATGATGGGGAAAGAAGGTAGAAAGGCAAGTAAGGTAATAAGGTAGTAAAGTTTCTCATCTTTGGACTAGTTGATCTTTAATGTTTCCTTTTACTCTATGACATAGACATAAACATTTTATAATGTTTGTAAATGGACATATAAGCAGACATAAACAATTTATAAAATAGTTTGGGTGGTAGGAGAAGATATATGTATGAATTTTCTGCTTGACTCTGGGATCTCTTGATTCTTTATATTTATATTTAATCACTTCTTTTCAGTTCCTTTACATACACATACACACACACACACACACACACACACACATATATAATAGCCAAGGTGAAATTTATTTTAATACATACTATATGACAATCTTTAGCTTTGTTTTCATTGAAATATGCAGCATATATACTCACAGGGCAATGACATCATTTATATACTTCGTTTCAGTAATATCACTGGTTCTGTATCCCAAAGAGATCATAAAAAAGAAAAAAAAGACCTATATTATCAAAATATGCATAACAGCTCTTTTTGTGATGGCAAAGAATTAGAAATTGAGAGGATGCCTATTGGTTGGAGAATGGATAAACAAGTTGTGGTATAGGAATGTAATGCATACTATTATGATAAAAATAAATGACAAGCAGATGGATTTCAGAAAAACTTGGAAAGAATTATATGAACTGATGCTAAGTGGGGTGAGCATTTCCAGGAGCATTACCACAATAACAGCAACATTGTGGGATCATCAATTTTGATAAGATAGCTCTTCTCAGCAATACAATAATCCAAGACAATTCCAAAAGACTCATGATGGAAAATGCTATCTGTCCACTTCCAGAGAAAATATTTGATGGAATGTAAATACAGATAGAAGCATTCTATTTTCACTTTATTTTTTATATAGTTTGTTACTTTTTTCCCGTTTTTTTTTTATTTATAGCATGATTACTATAGAAGCATGATTTTACATGACTGTGCATATATAATGTATAGCAAATTGCTTATTGTCAAATAAAAGGGAGGGGAGGGAGAGAGAAAATTTGGAAATAAAAATCCTATAAAAATGAATGCAAAAATTGTCTTTACATGCAATTTAAAAATGCAATGCCATTAAGTCAACAGTGAAAAAAAAAGAAATATGAAGTATAGGGCTTAATTTCATAAGAAATCATTAAGTAAACTTGGAATATTTCTTTTCCTAAAGAAGTGTACTTTTTTAGTGAAGCTATTTCTATTTTTATTTACATTTGTTTAAGATTAATTATTTGATGAAAACCACTGAAAAAATAACATCCCATTAAAGGTTTTCTCTAAACATCTGTTAACAGTATCTCTTCAGAGAGATGTTTGAATTGGAAAAGGATTTTGATCCTTTTAGAATTTTTGACAAGTTAGATAAATGTTAGGAAAACTTAAATTTATCTGTTCAGTTATCTGCTTGAAGTAGCTTATAGTGACCAAATATTAATGTTAGTCATTCTTCAGGTACCAGTGAGTTTAGAATATTCTTTCTCTCTCCCTTCTGTCCTCCATCACCCCTACTCTGATCCAACCTCACAGACTAGATTGATGCCTATAAAATGCTTCTGGGTCCCTGAAGCAACATAAGACACATGCTATATTCTCTATGGACCAGTGAAACTCATAAAGAATCCAATTGGAGGTCTGAACAGAAATTCTGGGGTTTCCTTTCCAGGAACTAAAAAGTCCTCTGAGTTTTTAATGATTAACATGGAACTCCCATGATTTTCCCAATGGATTCCTGCCATTTCTAAAGTAATACAAATAAAAGTTCTGACTTGCTTAACAATAGGGCAAGTGGGTTGAATGGGATAGGAAATAACACAGGATTGGGTAATCCTCAAACATATGTGAGATTCTGCTAAAGTGATTTAGACCTTTAGTAATTAAGGGTTTCTAGACCATCAAAAGAAACATGATAAATAAACAATAATTCATCTTATGAACCTATATAAAATTCAAATAATAAAGGATCCTTAGGGTTGAATATTGATTTAGAAAACCATTATCTAGATTGTATTGTATTTTTATGCATTTTATTAAACATTTTCCAATTATGTTTTAAATTGGACATCCCTGGGGAGGTTTGTGGACTGCAGTGACCCCCTACCTTCAATTTGACACCTTATAAAAATTCATAAGAATTTCACAACATGGCAATAGATTTAATTAAAAAGAAAAAAAAAGCTACATTTATGAACTAGACACTGGTGTTCTAGAAATGCAAAATCCATACTTTTTATATTAGCTGCAATACTCATATTAAGGGAAGAAGGAAACAATCATTTATACAGCATCTAATATATGCCAAGCACTGCTAAGAATTTTATAAATATCTTATCATTTGATCATCACAACAAAATATGAAAAAAGTTCTATTACTATTTCCTTTTATATTTGAGGAAACTGAGGCAGAGGTTAAATGACTTGCCTAGGTTGACATAATTAATACAGTATTTGAATTCATGTCTTCTTAATTCCAGACCCAGTACTCTATTCATTATATCATCTAGCTGTCTAGGTACTGAGTATAATATAACAGAAATCAATAATAGCATTCAAATAATCCAAAGTTAATAGAAAGGTTCTTGTCTGACTTAGAAGGAAATAGATTAAAAAATTGACTACTATACTGTTCTAATTTAAAACAAGAGAGAAAAAATATTTTAAATAAGTTTTCCCTAAAGCATTCCTCAAACCAGGAAATTCATTAATTAGAGTTTCAGATAAATGATCTCTCCAATGGATCTTTTCAAATATGAAAAGTTCATTATTGATTCAAGATGAGATCCTACATGAAGTTCGTAAAGCTCAACTAACTCATACTTGGACTAGAAGGCAGGATTTCCAAATTGTATTGATACTTCTTCAAGAATATTAGAAGTGGGGAAGCTAGGTGGCGCAGTGGATAGAGCACCAGCCCTGAAGTCAGGAGCACCTGAGTTCAAATCTGGTCTCAGACACGTAACAGCTGTGTGAC
>JAJPUD010013002.1:20932-46390 GCA_023553655.1 Myrmecobius fasciatus
TTTTTTTTTTTAGTTCTGTCACTTCTGAAGAGGCAGCTAGGTGGTATAGTGCATAAAATACTGAACCTAGAGTCAGCTTGCTGAGTTCATAGCTAGTTTCAGACACTTACTAGCTGTATGACCTGGATCAGTTAATTAGCCCTGTTAGCCTCAGTTTCCTTATCTATAAAATGAGCTGAATAAGGAAGTAGTAAACCATTCTAGTGTCTCTGCTAAAAAAAAAAAAAATACCCCAAAAGGGGTCACAGAGACTCAGACATGACTGAAAAACAACAAAAATCACTCAAATCCTCATGAAGTGAATTATTCCTGATAACAATATTAAGTTAATATTTCCACCAATACTGATTTGACTAGTTGGTCTCTCTTTAATATATGTTACTATTTTTTTTTTTTTGCTTTTTGCTGAGGCAATTGGGGTTAAGTGACTTGCCCAGGGTCACACAGTTAGGAAGTGTCTGAGAACAGATTTGAACTCAGGTCCTCCTGACTTCAGGGCTGGTGCTCTAACCACTGAGCCACCTAGCTGCCCCTATAAGTTACTATTTAAAATAAAAAAGGATATTTTATAAAGAAAATAAAACATGAATAGAATTACAAATATATCTCCAGATACTGGGGAACATTCTCCTCTGCACATAACTACTTATACTGGGAGAGAACACTTAAATTTAAGATGGCCACTACTTTACATTTGCCCATCAAATTAAATCTTTTTGTAATGGTAAGAAACTGGAAACTGAGTGGATACTCATCAGTTAGAGAATGGTTTAATATGAATATAATGGAATATTATTGTTCTATAAGAAATGACCAGCAAGATTATTTCAGAAAGACCTAGAGAGACATGCATGAACTCATGCTAAGTGAAGTAAGTAGAACCAAAAGAACTTTGTGATAGATTTGGTTTTTTTTCAAAAATGAGATGATTCAGACCAATTCCAATAGAACTGTGATGGACAGAGCCATCTGCACCCAGAAAGAGAACTATAGGGACTGAATGTGAATCACAGCATAGTATTTCACCTTTTTGTTGTTGTTCACTTGTTTTGTTTTCTTTTTCTTTCTCACTAATTTTTTTTTGATCGGATTTTTCTTGTGCAGCATGATAAATGTGGAAATATGCATAGAAGAATTGCTCATGTTTAACTTATATTGGATTACTTGCTGTCTAGGAGAAGAAGGTGGAGGTAAGGGAAGGAGAAAAATTTGGAACACAAGGTTTTGTAAGGGTGAATGCTGAAAATGATCTTTGCATGTATTTTGAAAATAAAAAGCTATTTTAAAAAATAACAAAAAAGTATATTTAAGAGGAGATGCTCATGTGCATTGGTAGAGGGACTTTCCTTACTTAGAAGTTGTCTATTTTTGTGAAGTCACAATAATCTTTATGCACACCTACATAAATAGTTCTTTGTATAAATTGCCATTATAGGTTTATATAAAATATTAGACCAAAAATCTTTTTACCTTATGCCAACAGTAATGGATAGTTTGAAGGATGTTTGTGTTCATTAAAATTATAAATCTGGAAATTTTCGGATTGTCAATTGTCAGAAAACATAGCTATTTCTTAGAGTATCCTGGTTCAGATATAAATATATAATTATTAAAGAATAAGAAAAATAGAAAAGGAATACAAAGGAAAATAAAACAAAAAAGAACAATGCCATGTGTTAAAGCAGAACATCAGGGAGGATTCAAAATTTATTACAATAAATTACCAGTTCATAAAAGGACATGTAATGGTATTCAGGAGTGTCCCTCTTTTCTTTTAGGTTGTTATCTTGTTCTCTGCTGTGAACCTTTTCTATATTTTTTGAAATTCAGCAAAATCCTTAATATAAAAAGAATTAAATTAACCAGATATCTTCAATTAACTAGATCTATGGTCCACTTTGTTCTCCACTTTGGAAAATGCCAAAAGATAAGATAAAAGAAAAAGACTGATATCAGAGAAGAGTACTGTTTTGTAAAAAGTCTCATTTCAATTTATATATTCTGGGTCAATATAGATTCAGTCCACTACTTTCTATTGTAACAAAGTATAGTATCTTTCTCTTCTTCCCTTCACTCAAAGACACAGAGGCCCTGACCTGAAGCCATTAAAGTTTCAAAGATCATTGTCCTTTATTATTTAAAGCAACAAAGCAAGCAAAAAATGCTTTAGAAATATTTCAGCAAAAGTTATCTAGTTAGCAGGATGCATAACTCCTTGAAGAATTTCCTTAGTTCACTGGGGATAGGAACTAGACCTACAATTTCACTCATCTTAGAAATTCCTAGATGCAGAAATTCTGTCACTGAAGGTTGATACTTGCAACATATAATCTTAGAAAATTTCCTGGGGCATGGAGTGTTTAAGGGACTTTCTCTGGGTCACACAGACAATAAGTTTCAAAGGCAGAATCTGAGAAAAGAACTTCCCAAAGCCAAGATAACAGAATAACTAGTGAATCATTTTAATTCACCTCTGGGCAACCATAAAATAATGCCACAAGGCAATAGAACCAACAAGAAAATGGGATGAAACAAGCTGTTAGCCCAGGAAACTTGGGAGAGGTCTGTCTCACTCAAATAAGAGGGGGCATAGTTTAGGAAAAGAAGCATTTCAGCAAGCCAGCAGCAAGTCCCACCTCAGTAAACCAGTAGGAGATCCTGAGCTGGTAAATGCCAACACCAGGAACTCCCACATGCCTTAGCAGAAGCCTACAGACACCAGCTGTGGAACTGCCACATCCTGTAGTATAGTCCCAGGCAGACAAGCATCCTCTAGTGGTGGGGTTACCACATGCTTTGAACTGGTCCTCGGCAGGCAGGCATCTTCCAGCTCCTAGAACATACATAATATGCGGTGACTTTGGGGAAAATTAGAAACTTAGCACATGACAGTCAACACCATTAAGACTCCAGCTCATTACCAGGTAAACTGCCAGAACCTTAAAGACTCCAGAATTATCAGCCATTTTTCACACCACCCTCTCAGCTAGCACTAGACAAGAGAGTCCCAATGGGTCTAAGGGAAAATCACTGTAGCACTAGGTAAATAGCTAGGGTCTGCAGTCACTGGCACAAGAAGCCTGAGACAATATTCCTTCCACCATGGGAGTATAGCTCAAATTTAAAAGAAAGGAAAAAATAGAAAAAAAAAATGAGCAAAAACAAAAGAATCTGTCTATAGAAAGTTATTATGATGATAGAGAAGACCAAGACACTAACTCAGAAGAGGACAAGAATGAATGTCAAAATACCAATGGGCAAAACCCCAAAGAAAAATGGAAAGTGGTCTCAAGCCCAGAAAGAACTCATGTAAGAGCTCAAAAAGGACCTTAAAAATCATATAAAAGAGGTAGAAGAAAAATTGGGAAAAGAAATGACAGTGGTGCAGAAGAATAATGGAAGAAAACCAACAATTTAGAAAATTGCTTATAAAATGGAATTGACCAAATAAAAAGAAGATACAAAAATCTACTGGCACAAACAACTCCCTAAAACATACAATTGTCCAAAGAAAAAAGAAAGGTTTAAAGGTTAGACTTGGGCAAGTGGAAGTTAATGTCTCTAAGAGGCATGAAGAAAAAAAAAAGCAAAATATCTCATGGGTAAAAAAAAACAAAAACAAAAACAAAACAAAACAAACAAACAAAAAAAAACGACTTGAAAAATAGATCCAGGAGAGACAATATCAGAATTGTTACTTGAAAGACAAAATGAAAAGAAAAATCTAAACAACATCTTTCAAGAAATTATTAAGGAAAAAAACACATTATTATTAAGTTCTGATGTCCTGGAACTAGAAGCCAAAAGAGGCATTGAAAGAATCTTCCAATCATGTCAAGAAAGAGATTCCAAAATGAAAACTCCAAGGAACATTATAGCCAAATTTCAGAATTATCAGGTCAAAAGAAAAATACTACAAGTAACCAGAAACAAACAATTCAAATATCAGTGAGTCACAATTAGGATTACACAGGACTTGGCAGCAGCAACATTAAAGCATCAAACATCATGGAACATGATATTCTTGAAGACAAAGGATCTAGAACTATAGCCCAAGATCATCTACCCATCAAAATCAAGCACAATAGTTCAAGGGGAAAAATGATCATTCAATGAAATCAAAAGATTTCATGCTTTTGTAAGGAGGCCAGAATTAAACAAAAAATGAGACCTCAATATCAAGACCCAAGAGAAGCGAAACACTGGTGTGGAGGAAAATGGTAAAGGAGGAGAGAGAAGAAACAAAAGAAAGAATATGATGGAAGAAAATATGCAGATACAAATCATAAGTGAATGTGATTTAAATGAACTCTCCCATAAAACAGACTTGGATAGCAGAATACATCAAAACCCAGAATCCTACTGTTTATAAAAAACACACTTGAAACAGAAAGACAAATACACAGAGTAAGCTGGAGCAGAATTTATTATGCTTTAGCTGAAGCAAAAAAAAGCAGGAATAGCAATCCTGACCTTAGACAAAGCAAAAGCAAAAATAGATTACAAAATATAATTGAAAGATATAAATAAGGAAACTATGACTTGCTAAAAAATGTCATTAATAATTCCAATACTCAATATAGCATCCAAATTCTTAAAGGAGAAATCAAGTGAATTACAGGAAGAAATAGACAATAAAACTATATTAGTGGAAGACTTCAACTATCTTCCTAGGAACTTGATAATTTCAACCAAAAAAACCAAAAAAACAAAACAAAACAAAAAAAAACCCAAAAACCAAAAAAGAAACTAAGTAAATGGAATATTATAAAACTTATATATAACATATTTTTGAAAAAAAAAACTCAATGGGAACAGAAAGAAGTATACTTTTTTCTCAGTAGCAGTGGCTCCTAAACAAAAATAGACCATGTAATAGGGCATAAAAACCTCAAAATGAAATGTAAAAAGGAAAAAAAATATTAAAATTATTCTTTTTGGATTATAATGTAATAGGACAGTGAAAAATAGATTTAAAATTAATTGTAAATTATAAACCAAATTTGTAAATCAAACTAATCCTAAAGAATAAATAGGTCAAAGAAAAAAAATCATAAGAACAATCAATAACTTCATTAAAGAGAATGACAATAATGAGACAACATATCAAAATTTATGGGATGCAGCCAAAACAGTAATAAGAGGAAATTTTATTTTTCTAAATTCTTACATAAGTAAAATGGAAAAAAATATATAGATTGATGAATCAGGCATGTACTTAAAAAAAAAAAAAAAACTTGAAAAAGAACAAATTAAAAATGCCCAATTGAACTACAAATTGGAAATCCTGAAAATCGAAGATGAGAATAACATTTAAAGAAAAAAATTCATTGTACTAATAAATAAATCTAAAAGCTTGTTTTATGAAGAAAGCAATGAGGTAGACAAGACATTGAAAAAAGAAAGAAGAAAACCAAATATCCAGTGTCAAAAAAGGTATGTGTATGGGGAAATCACCACCAATGAAGAAGAAATTAAAGTGATAATTAGGAAATATTTTGCTCAATTATATACAATAAACCTTAAATCTGAGTGAAATCAATGAATATTTACAAAAAATATTAATTATGAAGATTAACAGATTCTAGAAAATAAAAACTTTAAATAATCCCATTTAGGAAAAAAGCGAATAAGCTATTAATGCACTCCCAAGGAAAAAAGAGTAAATTTTACCAAACATTTAAAAGAACAAGTAATTTCAATATTATTTAAACTATTTAAAAAAATAAATGGAGTCCTACTCCTTTTATGAAACAAATATAGTGCTGATACCTAAATGAGGGACAACTAAAATAGAGAAAGAAAATTATAGATAATTTCCTTAATTAATATTGCACAAAAATTTTGAACATAACAGTAGCAAGATAATCACAGAAATACATTAAAGCATTATACACTATAACCTGGTGCGATTTATATCAGGAGTGCAGAATTGGTCAATATTAGAAAAACTATCAACATAATTTACCACATCAATTACAAAACCAATAGAAATCATGTGATTTTCTCAATAGATTTTCTCAATAGATATCTCAGTTTTGACAAATAATAATTTCCTAATAATATACACTAATTCCTAATAAAATTCCTGATAAAAACAGTAGAGAGCATGGCAATAAGGGGAACATTTCTTAAAATGAAAAGCAGTATCTATCTAAAACCATCAGCAAGAATTATCTGTAATGTGAATAAGCTAGAAGCTTATTTTCAATTACTTTTAAAATTAACAACTTTAACTTAGTTGCAAGGCATAAAATAATCTCACTTAAATCAATGGTATTTCTTTAAATGACCAACAAAGCCCAGCAGCAAGAAATAGAAAGAAAAATTCCATTTAAAATAATTTTAAATAATATAAACTACTTTTCAGTCTCCCTGCCAAGACAAATGCAGGAACATAATTACAAAATATTTTTCACAAATAAAGTCAGATGTAAACAATTGGAAAAATATCACTTGCTCATGAGTAGAAAACTAGAAAAACTAGAAAACAATCAAACTAATTGTAGACCAACATCTCATGCCCTATGCTAAGATAAGGTTGAAATGGATAGATGATTTAGACATAAAGGGTGACATCATAAGCAAATTAGAAGAGCAAAAAATACTCCACTCATCAGATCTCTGGAAAGGGGAAAAAGTCATAACCAAACAAGAGAGAGAAAATATTACAAAATGTAAAGTAGATAATTTTGCTTTAATTAAATTAAAAAGCTTTTGTATGACCAAAACCAACACACCCCAAATTAGAAGGAAAGTAGAAAGCTGGAAAACAATCTTTATAGTATATATTTCTGATAAAGGCCTCATTTCTCAAGTATATTGGGAACTGAGTCAAATTTATAAGAATACAACCATTCCTCATTTGATAAATGGGCATAGGATATGAACAGGCAGTTTCCAGATGAAGAAAACAAAACTATGTATAGGCATAGGAAGAAGTACTCTAAATCACTTTTTATTAAAGAAATGCAAATTAAAACAACTCAGACATATCACCTCACACCTATCAGATTAGCCAATTTGACAATAAAGGAAAGTGATGAATGTTGGAGAGGATAAGGCAAAACTGGGACTTATTCACTGTTGGCAGAGTTGTAAATGTATATATTCAAACCATTCTGGAGAACAGTTTGGAACTATTGTCAAAAGGCAACCAAATTATGCATACTCTTTGATCTAGGAATACCACTGACAGGTCTGTATCCTAAACAGATCATAATAAAGGGAAAAAAAATCTACCTGTACAAAAATATTTGTAGCAACCCTTTGGTGGTGGCAAAATAATGGAAATTGAGGAGATGCCAATCAATTGGAGAATGGTTGAATAAGCTGTGGTATATGAAATGTGATGAAATAGTATTGTGCAATAAGAAAACATGAAGAGACAGATTTCAGAAAATCTCATGCAAAGTGAAAACAAAGCAAAACCAAGGAAACTTTGTACACAGAATTAACAACATTGTGTCATGATCAGCTATAATTGAATCAACTCTTCTCAGCCACACAATGATCTAAAACAAGTACAAAAAACTAATGGAAAAAAAATGCTACAGCCAAATAAAAAACTGATGGACTCTGAATGAAGGTCAAAGCATATTTTTTTAAAACCTATACTGTCTCATGTTTTTTTTTTTTTTTTTTTTGATATGTTTCTTCTTACAAAAAGTTTCTTTCAAAACAGTTTCTAATATGGAAATATACACGAAAGCACATGTATAAACAATATCAAACTACCTACTCTCTTCAGAAAAGGGGAGGAGAGAGAGGAAGGAAAAAAAATTGGAACTCAAAATCTGGTAAAAATGAGTGCTAAAAATTTTCTTGACGTAACTGGGGAAAAATGCTATTTGAGGGGAAAAAAACATAACTTGAACTCAAGTAAGCTTGATTTGTAAACACACTCATTATCACCTTAGTCATTTTGCCTAAAATATTTGTAGATATTCTTTTTGGCTCTACAGTTATGACCCTAGGATTTTCTTTACTATTAGGGGTTCAGATCTACATTGTGGACAACTCAGCATTATACTCCTTTTATTCAACTTTACTTGTCTTTTCTAAGTAATGCTATTGGACCATATGAAATGAAACCATAAATGTGAATATACAAATAAATGTGAATGTGTAAATGTATGTGTACAGGATATCTCAAAAGTCTTAGTACAGTTTTAAACTTTAATTGCTTAACTAAAGTTTGGCCCATGTGTAGACCATCATATTGCTAAACTGATATCTCTATGCATATGATGCTATGAAGTGCTTTAGAAATTGGAGCATGTGTAGACATATGGTAATTGGGTCTAATTGTCCTAAAAATGGTTAGGAGAGTAATTTTTAATACCTTATATAAATAGAATCATTGAGACATTCAAATGAGCCTTACCCAGGTAGCTACCTTTACCTTATTATTGTCAAATTACATCTGGGGGAAAGAGATGACTCTTTCACTCATAGTGCCTGGCAAGTCTATGTGGTAATAGGAGAGCCATAAGTCTTCCTTCCCATTGTTGGACCGTATGGTCCAATGAGAGGAAAACTTTCCTGGCCCTTTTTTCTTTCTAGATTCATTTAGCAAATTCTCCAACTTTGGGACTTTCAAAGGTCAGTATAGTAAGCTATTATAATCTAGAAGGTGCAATTCAGGATGGCTTTTGTAGTCAGTGCAATATTGATGTCCCAAGGATGATTTTCGAGAGAGATCTCCAGGGATTTTAGTTCAGCAGAAGTACTCAGGAAAGAGTAAAGCTGCTTTTGGAAACAAATTTGGTGAAACTGGTGCTATCTAGAAACTTATTTAAGCTATGAATCCAATCCCCTCAGGGAAGTCTATGAGAGAACAATGTCCCATAGGAATTAATTAGAGGAAATGTTAGATATTTTTTTCCCTTTGTTTTTGAAGTAAATATACCTTTTTAAAAACTTTTCAATGTTAAGTAGTTAAACAGAACTGGAATTCCAGTCCCAAAACGCTGAAAATGAGGGAAGAGGGAAATAGCCAATAGAGATAGTAGAGAAAACAGATGTTCTACCAACCCTTTAGGGTACCTAAGAACCATGATGGAAAGATTTAACAGTTCTGGCCCTGTGAGAGTAGGGTCAGAATATACCATATTACATATATCTTCGGCTATATATATGTATATACATATATACGTATGTATATATATACATATATATACATGTGTGTGTGTATATATATATAGTTAGGTATATTATATATGTGCATGCGTATATATTAAAAATGAAAAAAAAGTGGGTTTTTTTTTTTTAGAATGAGCAGAAAATCTGGGCCAAATGTGAAAAGTTTTAGAAAATGCAAGATGTATATCTAGGAAGATTTCATGTAGACAGAGCTAATTTTCTCAAATCAATAAAAAATGTCAGTTAATGGAGTCTTCTTTTGTCTTTGCAATTTTAACATGCAAGTATGCATTTTCTGCTTACCTTTTTCAAACATTGATAAGAATCAGAAAGTTTCTCTAAATTAAAATAAACAGGTTTGGGTGCTCACAATAATAGCTATAGAACAATAAAGACTCATTTAGACAAATGACAAAGATGTCTGAGAAAAAAGTTTTAACTTGGTGAATGAGTGTCAAGTAAGGAGCCAAGTTAATGAGGTCCAAATGGCATACTGAATAACATTCACTTTCCTATGGTGCTTCTTAATGGAAGACAATAGGAGTCATCAAGGGTCCTGTAGCAAATAGAGATATATATGCAGAAATGATGAAGATAGATAGATAGAGCAGTAGATAGAACACTAGATTTAAGAAACAAAAAGTGACTCAAATTCAAATCCTGTCCCTAGCACTTGCTAGCACTTGCTGGAAGATCCATATAACCTTTCTTAGTCTCAATTTCTTCATCTGTAATATGAGAGTTAAATTTGATGGCTTCTTAAGTTTTATCCAACTCTAAACCTATGACCCTATGATATTCTTAACCCTAACCTTGGTATTTCTAGTACTTGAAGACAATTCAATATTAAGAAGTCCCTGAAGCAAATGTTAGTTGCTAGGAACATCCCTGTTACTTTGATTGCTTTTTTATTGTCTTTTTTTTTTCATTTTTAGTATAACAACAAACATTTATCAAGTGGAGGAGTGTTGATGAATGATTTTGTTTGTTTGCAGATGGTTGTGCACTCAATGCAGGTTTTGAAGCTGAGATGCAATAAAGTATGGAACTATTGTCAGTTGCTTGTGCTAATTTTGGCTTAACATCAAGAAAACACTGGTAGAGCATCAACTAGCATATCATCATACTTGTGTAGGACCATCAATTACAGAAAATGAAGTTTTGAATGTTGGGGATAAGTTCACTTATCCTGGCAGTATACTTTCCAGGGAATGAGGTTGACACAGACATTGCCAGAGCTGGCTCAGTGTTTGGAAGGCTCTGAAGAAAAGTGTAGAAAAGACTAACTACCAAACTGAGTATCTACAGAGCTGATGTGCTGACATCATTGTTACATGCCTGTGGAACCTGGACAGTGTAGCAATACCTTGCCAGGGAACTTAATTGCTTTCATTTGAATTATCTTAGGAAAATTCTGAAGATCACCTGGCAAGATAAGATACTAGACACTGAGGGTTTTTTTTTTTTTTTAATTAAACTGCCAAGCATTCAAACTCTACTGCAAAAAAAAATGCATTGGGCTATCCACAATTGTTTGAACCAAATATACATTCGCCAAAAAGACAGTTTTATGGGGAACTCACACGGGGCAAGAGCTCAGGTGATGATCAGAAAAATTGATACAAAGACACTCTCAAGGTCTCTCTTCAGAACTTTATAGAGTTGATTGTATGACTTGGGAGACACTGGCACAGGACCATCCAGAATGGCTCTCTTCATCAGAGAAGGTGTTGTGCTCTATGAACAAAGCAGAATTGAATTAGTCCAAAAGAAACATGAGATGCACAAAATTAGAGAAGCTACCCAAAATGTCCATATGAACTATTTGCACCCTACCTGTATCAGAGCATTTAGAGCTCATATTATATGTCTAATCAGTCACAGCTGAACACAATGTAACGACTCATTTTGGTCATTTTGGTCCTCTTTGAGAGCAACGTCCAACAACCACACAATTGGGGATATAAACACAAACAAAATAGTCCCCACCCTCAAAAAAACCTACTTTTTTTTTTTATTTAGGCGAGAGGGAAACAGAACAAATAAGTCAATACTAGACAATCTGAGGAAAGAAAACCTTATTAATTTGGAGGTAGGAGTGAGGGTCAAGGAAACCTTTACAGAGAAGTGGCATATCAGCCAAGTTTTAGAAGATGATGGTTAAAATGTCAAGTTGAGAAAAGACTTTACTTGAGTTATGGGGATTAGCTTGGACAAATGCACAGAGGTTAGACCCCCTTGAGAGTAAGGAAGTTTTATTTTTAGGTTTGTATCTTGAGTACCTAGCAAGATATTTGGCACTTAATAGGTGCTAAAAATTGCTAATTGGTTGATTGGAAATGAAACATTATTTTTGGAGAACAGTTAGCAATGTAGTTTATCTGGAACTTAAAGTATGTGAAGGATAATGATGGAAAAAAAAGTCTGGAAAGGTAAATTGTAGCCAGATTTTTTCAAAGGCCTTGAATGTGAGTATAAGCAATTTGTACCTAGAGGCAACAGGAAACACACTCATAAAAAGAACTCATTAACATATCTTAGCTTATTCATAAGCTTTGAAATCAGTACATGAAAATGAAAAATGTGACTAAAAATATTCACATACATTAACATTCTCTATAGAATGCTAGATTCCTCCATCTTGTCTCTAAAATTTTAATCCCATGCACTATATGGAAAACAAAATGGGCCTCAATACCTTTTTTGAAATATGGCCCAAAAGAAAACACTTTGAGTTCTTTGAGGGAAATATGTGAGTATACCAGTGTATTTGTTTTCCTATACCAAATTTCTGCTGAGGAAATGCTGTGTACTTAATTAAATTCTCAACCTCAGAGTGGAGTTCCCAGACAGCGCTCCTCCTCATAATTTACACATTATGCCAGAACAAATCAGGTTCATTATCTTTTAGAATATTTCCAAGTATATACAAATGAAAATAAACATTTTTAGCATTCTCTAAAATTGACTTTAGGACATTTCTAGTAGATATAGTCATCAATGAAATTTGGAAGGCAAAGTTAACATTAAATACACTTTAAAAGGAATTTTTGAAAAGTATACTTTGAAAAAAATAAATTGCAAACAAGACATAAAAAGAATCACAAAAATGCAGGAAGAAAGTTTTTTGAAATGATTCCAGAAATAAGAACAGAGCTCTTTTTATTTCTTTACCAGAGAGACTGATCATTTGTTATTGTGTGAAGGACTTAACTCATTAAAACCTACTTGGTAGGTGCTGAATTTTTTTTCTTTGCCTATTTTCTGAGCAATAGAGTTAAAGTGAGGACTTTCCACCTAATTAAATTTTTTACCTGCATTATTTCTCTTAGTTGCATGGATGTTGGAGATAGAGGTACATGAGAGGAAATTTAAGCCAGGTAGAGTACATTTTGTTCATGCATATGGAAGAGAATTTCTATAAAGTCCAATTTTAATCTACCTCTGCTTGAAACACTTGTACCTACTCACCCCCTACATATTCATGCAAACCCTATTAACTAAAAACATAAACTGTGGCTTTCAGCTGTAGTTCTCCTACTCTCCCCCAAAGGTCACTGGCACGCATACATGAGGCCTTTTGTTCACTTCTCAGAGGTAGGTGACCCTAGTGCACCTGCTTTTGAATATCTGGCAGGAAAACAAGACCTGTAAATGAATATGGTCCTTTCAAGGAGTTGCTTATTTTCCAGTAAAATTCTCTTTTTGCAGAGGTGCCAAACCCACTGCTGGAGGGAATGGAAACCTCTGTATTAGCTGAGGACAGGCCCAGTTCTGGTCTTTGGCTGGAGAATCTTTTCCCAAATCCCCTCTGCCAAGAAAGGCCTCTGAGGCTAGCCTTCTTACTTAGAGGGGACTTATGTCATTCACTTCCTGGGTTCTAGGCAGGCCACACTTCTCCAGCCAATACCTTCTTTACTTTTAGAAATTCAACATTCCACAGACAGTAATCCTTTCCTTTGGTTTAAGAGGCAGTGTGATGGAGTTGAGAGGAAACTAGATTTTTTTATTCAAACCTGGATTTGAATCTGAACTCTTACAACCTATGATCTTAGATAAGTCACTTTACTTCTATAAATCTGTTTTTTAACTGTAAAGCTGAACTCCTCAATCACTTTTTACCTCTTTCACTTAGCACAGTGTCTGAAACATAGTAGGTGCTTATTGTTTATTGAATGAATGAATGTTGACTGACTGCCTGAATAGAAGTAAGATCTTATGATTCTATCAATCTTAATTTGCCACTTAGTACCTTTGTGATCTTGCCAAGTCACTTAAACTTTAAAAGTTGTGTGAGTTTTGAAAGTGTAATAGAAGGTTCAGTGAATGAAGTCATCACTAGAAGACCTGGTGATTGTAGACTAATAAATAATAATAATAACTAGAACTTATATAGCATCAAAAGGTTTGCAAAATATTATATCCATCATCTCATATTGAGCCTTACAACACTGATTTTTTCACTTTCCTGGGGCTTCGTTTCCTCATATTTAAAATATACCTGTTTGACTAAATCATTCTCAAGATTCATTGCAGCTCCAAAGATCTCTATCATATTAAGATAGTTTTGATAAATATCCTTTCTACTGCAATAAAAATATGATGTTTTTTCCCTTTCCTCCCATCTTACACTAGCCAGTTAATAATCTTAAATTGCCTCCACTCTTAAGATGTTATTTCTCATGTTCCAACCCACCTCACACATGCAAGAAATGTATCATATGAATGGGCCACACAGTGCAATAGAAAAAAAATGGTTCTCAAACTATTTAGGAAGCTTTTATACTTTTAAAAACTATTGAGAAACTTTTGTCCTCCAATAATTTTTTGTTTTTATTATTTGTCACATTCAAAATTAAAATGTCTTATTATTATCTTGAAAATAATCTTGACTTCAAGAACCCCCTGAAAAGGCCTAGTGGACCCCCAAGTTCTCTGGACCACAGTTTATAAAGAGATTCAATAGAAGAAACACTTATTTACCTCTTACTCAAAGAGATTTTCAATCCTGGCCTCTAATATATACTGACTCTGTAAGTGTGTAACTTACTGTGTAAGTAAGAAAATCACTTTTGTCCTCGGTTTCCCCCTGAAGGATCTTGAGGTTATATAATAGGGAAAGGTGGGCTTGGAATTCACATCTTGCTTCAGAAATTAGCTGAGTGATCAAGTCACTTCATCTTTCTTAGCCTTAGTTTCCTCATCTGTAAAATCAAGGAGTTGGACTGAATCATCTCAAGGATTACTATCAGCTTTAAATCTATGACCCTAATACTATGTGCTACCTGTGAATGCACCATTTATATTGGTGGAGAGATTCTATATAAGGAATTCCATATATGGATGAAATCATAACAAAACAAAAATCTTCAACAGTAGCTGTTTCTATTGGACAACTGTCCTATTCTAAATGGATTGAACAGATTTTTGAGTTTAAGAGCTTCCCTCCAGAGACATAAAAGAGGAATGGAGAATAAAAGCAAGTGAGAGAGCAGATTCCCTAAAAGAAAATTCTTCCAAATGTATCTCAAAATCCTTTAAGGAGCAACAGAAAACTAGCAAACAGATAGATTAGATTGAGATAATGTGGATATTTTTTTGGAGGTGGTAACTACAAAGTTTATAGCAAATCTCTCACCATCCATTATTATTGCTTAGTAATCACAGACTTTTAAGGACATTCTTTAAAAGTCAAGTGATTCATGCTGACAAGGAATTTGGTTTTTAGCTTAATATGCTTGTCAAAGTGCCTAGATACAGGCGATAGGGGCTTTAGAAAAGCATGGCATAAAGATGAACAGATAAAGTTCTTCAGACACTAAATCTGCCAGTGCTAGCTAAATCAATACATCAGTAGCTCTATTTTCCTACCACAATTCAACTCAGCTTCCCAACAAGACAGCTGGCTTGCAGCCCCTTAAATTTGGATCTAATTATAGAAGCAGCTAGGTGGTGCAATAGGTAAACCTGAGTTCAAATATGAATTAAAATATTTCCTCTTTATGTAACTTAACCTCTATCTGTCTCCATTTCTTCATTTATAAAATGGGGGTAATAATAACACTTACCTTCCAAAGTTGTGAGAACCAAATGAAATTATTTGTAGAGTGCTTCACATAGTGTTTGTTGTTTGTCATTGAATCATCTCAGACACTTTGTAACCTCATTTGGGATTTTCTTGTAAAAGATCCTGGAGTGGTTTGCTATTTCCTTCTTCAGCTTATTTTATAGATGAGGAAACTGAGGCAAACAGAGTTAAGTGACTTTTGAAAGTGATACAACTACTATGTATCTGAAACCAAATTTGAATTTACATGTTCCTGATCCTAGGATCAATGTTCTATCAATGCATCTCCTAGTTGCTGTTCATTTAGTATAGTACCTGGCACATGGTAGGTGCTTCTAAATATTTGTTTAAAAAAAATCTATAGCTAAAAAGAATATAAAATGTTTTTATCCTGGGTGAATCATTTAGAGGTTAGTCTCCTTAAGAACAAAGAATCCTATTTCTTTTGTACGTTTTATGCCTTCCTATTTCACCCTTGTACCCCAATCAGTTCTTTTGTATAAATTGCAAAGTCTGTTAATTTTTCTAAAATGATGGTGGTGGTGGTATGTGGGTGTCAGTGGTGCTGGTAGTGGTAACAGACTGGAATTAATAATTGCACATTGTACCAAAGCAACATACATTAACTGGAGTGCTTTTAAAAAATCATGATCTTAAGAAACATCAACAAACACAAACATTTACATATACAAAGAATAGAAAAAGACAATTATGTATGAAACTCTAAATCTCTACCCTGCCAGAGCTTTTGTTGGTTTTTAGTATGTTTACATTGAACACAACAGTACCCACATTACTTTGTTTTTCAATGCCATATGCAGTATTATGTGGGATAAAAATATGATTCCTGATTCAAAATCATTACTCAGAGATCTCTCAAAGTGAAGATTAGAAGTTTATTTTAATTTCGAGAAATTCTGGACAGTCATTCTTCTCCAAGACAAGCCTAGGAAAAGAAGGAGGCCCGCCCCTTTCTCACCTGACCCCATACTTATAGAGAGAGAAAGGGAGGCCCACTCCCAGGACCTGACAATCTCCAGAACAAAGCATTTCCCACTCACTCAAAGCCTAAAGATATCCAGCAGACCTTTTGCAAATAGGTAAATAGCAAATAGGTTCCAGTCGGCCTGGTCTAAAAGGCCACAATTTATCTCTTCCTGCAATAGGATTCCCAATGAAAAACCCTACCAATCTCTCACAATCATTATTCTGAGAAGTCCTCAGTTTCCCAACTCACTCAGTATGCTACTTTAAAAAATTGATTATTACTCATATTACATTACTTATTATATAGTTATTAATTTAATTACTATGGGGGCAGTTAGATGTTTAGTGAGCACACTGGGCTCATTCTCATGAGTTTAAATTCAGTCTCAGATACTAATTGTGTGATCCTGGACAAGTTACTGTTTGCCTCAGTTTCCTCATCTACACAATGACCTGGAAAAGGAAATGGCAAACCAGTTTAGTATCTTTGAGAAGAAAATCCCACAAAGGATCAGGAAGAGTTGGACACAACTGAAAGGACTCAGCAAGACCAAATTTCTGTGCATTTCTTAGTGTTTTACCTTCATACTTTCTTCCCATTATAGTTCATTTCTTCCCTTTCCCTCTTCCTTCTCTCCTCCCCCCCCCCATCACTATCACTGCTATTCATTCATTTTTAATTTCTCCACCTTTTGCTTTTCAATTTAGAAACTCTGGTGCTGAGTAAACAAAAGGTCAGTCCTAGAGCCTGGAAAAGCTGAATTACAATCTCTAATTCACACACAGACAAGCTTTGTGATTATAAGCAAGCTACTTAACCTCCCTCAACCTCAATTACTATAAAATGGAGATAGTAATACTTGCAGCACTTATCTTATAGGGTTGATGTGATAACTGAATAGCAAAGTATATACAAAGTGATTTGCCAACTGAAAAGTGCTAGACAAATAACTAAAGTCCTTATTACTTTCAATTGGAGAAAAAAAAGTTTTAGGTCTGAGATACCTAAGAAATATCTCTAAATAAGGTAACATTTATTTTGTAGTTTACATGATAATATGACTATGAAAAACACAGATCATCATTTAAAAAATAATAGTTTCCTCTTTCATTGAACAAAAATATACTATTAATAGATACCATTCATTGGCTTCCTATGTTACCTTAGGCTTTTCCCTTCTGCCCCTCTGGGTCTCAGTTTCCTTGTATAATGGGAGCTTTTGATAATCTAAATCTACAAGTGGATGAACCTAAGAGATGTGAGAGAATCTTGACAGTAATATACAAACAAAATGTCAGAGAGCCATATTACTTCAGGTACTCAGACTGGTCTCACTAACGTGAAAAACACACAGATGAATTCCTTTGTATGGGAAGAATATCATGATATAAATCCTCCTCCCAACACCTCAGAACCTTTTAGGACCACTCCCTTTGCCCCAGAGATTTCCTTGCAAAACATTGGGAGGTGACTGAGAGAAGTTGGCTCTAGGCAATGATGATTCAAGATGTTGAAGGGATCCTAGCCAGTACTGTCACTAGTCCTTGTGTTTCAAAGTGTTCCAGTGGTTTATTAATCCTTTTCCAAATAGATGTAGGACAAATCCATTTTGAAGCAGTACCAACATAAGGAAGCCAAATCTAGACTCATTCATTCTGGAAAGGACTGAAGTGCTGGCAAATACTTTTTTTTTTTTTTTAAATTGTCCTTTTCAGTAGAAATGAAAGGCAATTCTTTTCCACATTGGGAAGAGCCAGTGATGCAAGCTGTTGATTATAAAAGTGAGGCCAAAGAGCAACAGGAGGTATTTACTTTGGAAGAAAAGAAGGTAAAAGACTAAAAAGTTAAGCCATAAAACATTTTATAACAGCTTAGATGAAACCAATAGTTTAACAGATAAATATTTTGCATTTTTCATACAGATGCCATTAGTAAAAATGGCTATTATCTTAAGAAGTAGAGGCAAAAATTATAAGAGATAAAATGTAGAATAAAATGGGAAGGGGTTTTAGTTTTTTTCTTTTGAGCAATAACTACAACAATAAAATTTATTTTTTTTTCTAAAAAATAATAAGTGCTCTTGAGGCAAGAAGATGTCTAAGCTGGAGTTTGGCAACATTTCTAAGACAGGAGGTCAAAGTTTCAGATCCTTTTCCCTTGGCTCTAAGATTGAGATTGGCCCTTGTTCTTTTTCTTCTCTCCTCCTCCCTTCCCCCCCCCCCCAACATGGGGAGATGAGAAGAGATTTCCGGGGAGCAAAGAGAGAATAAACTTTGTAATTTATGCAATATCAATTCTCCTCTAAAGTAAGAAGGGATTAATGAAGAAATGATCTCTTAGAATCATGATACCATATATTTAGAGATGTAAGGGACCATGGACAACATAGAGTCCTACTCTTTCATGATAGATATACAAACTGAGACCTAGAGATACTAAGTGATTTTTTGAAGTTGAGTCAGGTAGTAAAAACCAGAACCAAGGTTTAATCTTATTCAATATTCATTAATATGACAATGTGTTAATTAGGTATATTGGTTGGAGCCAGGGAGAAGAAAGAAAGAGAATCTAATGTTAGCTGCTAGACTGTGTAAGTGTGTGAGGATTGCAAAAAAAAAAAAAAAAAAAAAAAAAAAAAGGCAAAAGACAACCCCTGCCATCAAGAAGATTACAATCTAATGGGGGAGACTATAAATACTATGTAGATTCCTGGACTAAACCAAACTTCGGGGCAGTAGAAAATGGGGCTGGAGTGAGCCAGATAAATTTTACTTCAACTTCTAAATCACTGAATAACCTTAAAATATCATGTTTCCTTTCCATGTTTCAATTTTCTTACATGTAAAATTCAGTTTCCTAACCTATATTGATCTATGTGATTTCTCAGATTCTTTTGAATTATAAAATTCTATGGTAATAAATTAGTATTCACTTTAAGATTTTTAAAATATAAGATTTCCCAGTGTCCTTTCAGAAGACAATTCTGGGGCTACAATCACACTGACATCTTCCTTACTTCTAACAAAGAAGTCTCCCAATTGGATTCAGACTTATTTATCTTTGTTAATTCTTCTATGGGAGAGAAACCAATTTTTCATCACTTTCCACATACAAAACTCTTCCAAGCCTTGGAAAAATAATTGTTACACCCAGCTTAGGGTTGAGCAATCTTTTTTCATAGGGCCATAGATTTAGAGTTGAAAAAGACCTTAGAGATCATAGGATCTCAGGACCAAAGTTATACGTGATCTAGTCGAACGTCCTCATGATGAGGAAATTGAGATTCAGAAAAGAATATATCACTCAGTTTCCACAAAATTAGTGGAAGAGCTAAGATATGAACCTAGATACTTAGATTTTAAATTCAGCATTCTTTGCTGCTTCTTTCCTTCACTATTTCACTAAAGGTGTTTACATCTTGATAATACTCTCCTCTTCTCTCCTCCTCCCCTGCCCCTACTCCTTTTAATTCTCTCTCATCTTTCCAAGTACTTTTAAAATTTTGATCACCAAAACTGGACAGAAAACTTAACTGAGGAACTGTTATAATTCAATTTATTCAACAACCAGTGAGGAAGTAACTACTATGAATGAACCATTGAGCTAGACATTAGAGATAAAAATATATATAATATATATTCTTTCCTCTTAAAGAGTTTAAACAATCATCAAATATTTATTAAGCAATAGTTACTAATGAGGATCTAAATGGTGTATTGGACCAAGAGAAATCAAAGAATTGATCCCTGAGGGAATAAGGCAGAAGGCAGTGATAGAGATCAGTTGAGCTCCATAGTCCCACTTTTTGGGAAGGTTATTCAGTCTGAAATCCAAGTTATGCAAAACTCTTGAGACCCACCCTCTGTAGAGGTCTTGAGCAGTCTCTCCTTGCCATGCCCTGTCAGAAATCCTAATCATTTCACTGAGGTTAAATTTATCCTATAAAATTTACTTATGGGTAAATGGTGTCTTCCAAAGGTCTTGTGGTGTCTTCCTCCTTACACCCCTCCCATGCTATGTAGTATCTTTTCTGATTCCACTATGCTTCTCAACCCCACTTCTTCTCATAGATAACTAACTCTTTTAGGGTGCTAATCCAACATGGGGACCCTTATGAGCATGCTCACTTTAAGATTGTACATACTTATGTATGTTTATATGAGGTATCATTTTTGTTGTATGTAGAAATTTTGTTTGCTGAAAATGGCAGAAGAAGGGATAGCTAAGTGGTGTAATAGAGCACCAGCCCTGAGTTCAGGAGGACCTGAGTTCAAATCTCAGACATTTAACACTTCCTAACTAGGAAGTGTGACCCTGAGCAAGTCACTTAACCCCAATTGCATCAGGGAAAAAAAAAGAAAGAAAGAAAGAAAGAAAGAAAATGACAGAAGAAAAATTGTATAAGGAACTTTGATAAAATACACTTGAGAAGAAAGATAGATTCTCAAAAAAAAAAAAAAAAAAAAAAAAAAACGAAAGAAAAAAAATTGTATAAGGAATTTTGATAAAATACACTTGAGAAGAAAGATATATTCAAAAAAAAAAAAAAAAGTGAAAAGAATCCAAGAGAAAAATACCATTCAGATTAATGTATTGAGAGAAACTTTTAAAGGCAGAGTACTTAGTTAAAAATATCTCTGGATCATATATGAGAGAAAGGTTTGAATTTCACATCATGAGGCAGAGATGGATGCTGATTACACAGATTTGAAGCATTTAATGGGAACAACGTACTAAGTGCCCCATTTCCCCTGCAAGTTGACTGTGTTGTTGTGTTTTGTTTGTGGTGGTGTTGTTATTTGTTTGTTTTCTAAAAAGATACTGAAACTGCCCTAAGGATTTAATTGGCTCTAGGTACTAAGACTCAAGACATTTGACATAGCTTCCTGATTATTTGAATGATAAACAGACAGATTCTTAGGGCCTGCAGCTCCTTTTATTAGTCTCAGACCATAGACTAGCAGGATGACCAATACTGCTAGTGGAGAATTGTATGACCAGTGCAAAAGAGGAGATCTCTATTAAGCCAAATCAAACATCATTAAAATTGATATCCCTTCCCTGCTCTGAAGTACTTTCCCTCTTAGGAATAATGAAGTCTCCTGTTGTTAACTATTAAATGAACTAAGAGCTTCTCATTTCATTTCACTTTCAAATCTAAACTAACAGAGGACTAGTTTGAGTTAGCTCTAACCAATGGAAAAGCATTCAAAGCCATAAGGAGAGGTAGGAGACAATAATAAGAAGTAGCATTTATAAAGGACTTGCTCCATACTAGGCACTGTGTGAAGGGCTTTAAACTATTCCTATTTGATTCTCACAACAACTCTAGGAGATAGATGTTATTCATAACTAAGAGAAAATTGTGCTATTGTGACTGATATGGTCTAACTAGAAAGCATGCGAGTGGAGACTCAGAAACCACAATGGTGAAAAGGGAAAATAAATGCTTCCCAAATGTATCATACAGCAATATATATATGACAGTTTATAGTATATATGCATATGTAACACTGACTACCCTGGTCCTCATTGCCTAAATTTTCTAGTACATCACATCTGCCAGGATTCTTTGGCATTTTTAGGGAAGATTATGGGTGTCTAGGATTTTTACCATTGGTTCCAGCCCTACAGTAATGGTATTTCTCCATTATAAGCCTGGGATCCCTTATATTCCAGTTCTTTTAACCACCAATAGTAGAATTACCTTTTACAAAGGAATATTCATTTCACATTTATAAACTTATATCCATAGCATATGAGACTTAATAATCCTCACCTTTTGCAACCTTATATTCATACCAGTCTGGCATCTGAAATGTAGGCCATTCTATTGTTGTTATTGTTCAGCTTTTTCAGTCACATTCAACTTTTTGTGATCCTGTTGGGAGATTTTTTTTTTTTTGCACAAAGATATTACTGTGCCATTTCCTTTTCCAGATGATTTTACAGGTGGGGAAACTGAGGTAAACAAAATTAAAAGACTTGCCCAGGATCACATAACTAGTAAGTGTCTGAGGCCAGATTTGAACTAAAGAAAATGAGGTCTGGCACTAACTATTGTACCACATGCTGCCTGTTCTTGCTATATAGTTCCCACTTACAGTGTAAGGGATTTTATAGAAGCAGAGTGCCTTCATATTAAGTGATCTGAGCATGCTCCAATACTGAGGTCTCATCACACACACACACACACACACACACACACGTTTATATTTATGTATGTTGTCATAGGGCTGGAATCCATGTTTAAGTAGAGTGGGCCTTTGTTTTTTTTGTTAATACTTTTTATTTGCAAAACATATGTATGGGTAATTCTTTAACATTAACCCTTACAAAGCTTTCTGTTACAAATTTTTCCCCCCTACTCCCCACCCCTCCCCTAGATGGCAGGATATCCACTACATGATAATTATGTTAGAATACTTAAGAAATCGAATATATGTATACTTATTTCCACACATCATTTTTGTGCAGGAGAAATCATATCTACAAGAAAGAATAATCAGATAAAGGAAATACAATACAAGCAAACATCAATAGAGAACATGAAAATGATATATTGTGGTCCACATTTCACATCCCTCTCTCTGGGTTTTTTTTTCACATCCCCTCTCTATGGCTTTCTTCACTGAACAATTGGAACTGGTTTGAAACATTTCATTGTTGAAAAGAGTCATGTCTATCAGAATTGATCATCATATAGTATTGTTGTTGCCATGTACAATGATCTGGTTCTGCTGATTTCACTCAGCATCAGTTCATGCAAGTCTCTCCAGGCCTCTCTGAAATCGTCCTGCTGGTCGTTTCTCACAGAAGAGTAATATTCCATAACATTCATATACCATAATTTATTCAGCCACTCTCCAATTGATGGGCATCCATTCAGTTTCCAGTTTCTAGCCACTACAAAAAGAGCTGCCACAAACATTCTTGCACATGTGGGGCCCTTTCCTTTTATGATTTCTTTGGGATATAAGCCCAATAGAAACACTGCTGGGTCAAATGGTATGCACAATTTGATAACTTTTTGAGCATAGCTCCAAATTGCTCTCCAGAACGGTTGGATCCATTCATAGTTCCACCAACAATGCATCAGTGTCCCAGCCTTCCCACATCCCCTCCAACACCTGTCATTATCCTCTCCTGTCATTTTAGCTAATCTGACAGGTGTGTAGAGGTACCTCAGAGTTGTCTTAATTTGCATTTCTCTGATCAATAGTGATTTGGAGTACCTTTTCGTATGACTATAAATAATTTTAATTTCATCTGAAAATTATCTGTTCATATCCTTTGACCATTTATCAACTGGCAAATGGCTTGAATTCTTATAAATATGAGCCAATTCTCTATATATCTTAGAGATGAGACCTTTATCAGAACCCTTAAATGTAAAGATGATTTCGCAATTTGATGCTTCCCTCCTAATCTTGTCTGCATTAGTTTTGTTTGTACAGAAACTTTTTAACTTAATATAATCAAAATTATCTATCTGGTGTTCAATTAAGAGTTCCAGATCTTCTTTGGACATAAATTTATTCCATCTCCACAGGTCTGAGAGGTAAACTATCCTATGTTTCTCTAATTTGCTTATAATATCGCTCTTTATATCTACATCATGAACCCATTTAGATCTTATCTTGGTATGGGGTGTTAGGTGTGGGTCCCGCCGTAATTTCTTCCACACTAATTTCCAATTTTCCCAACAGTTTTTGCCGAGTAGTGAGTACTTATCCCAAAAGCTGGGGACTTTGGGTTTATCATACACTAAATTGCTAACGCTATTACCTAGATTGTCCTGATATCCTATCCTATGCCACTGATCAACCACTCTATTTCTCAGCCAGTACCAAATGGTTTTGATGACCACTGCTTTATAACATAGTTTTAGATCTGGTACAGGAAGGCCACCTTCATCTGCCTTTTTTTTTTTTATTAATTCCCTTGAAATTCTTGACCTTTTGTTCTTCCAAATGAACTTTGCTACTATTTTTTCTAGATCTGTAAAATAATTTCTTGGGAGTTTGATTGGTATGGCACTAAATAAGTAAATTAGTTTGGGTAGTGTTGTCATTTTTACTATATTCGCTCGGCTTACCCATGAGCACTTAATGTTTTTCCAATTGACTAGGTCTGATTTTATTCGTGTGGAAAGTGTTTTGTAGTTTAGTTCATATAGTTTCTGACTTTTTCTTGGCAGATAGATTCCCAAATATTTTATGCTATCATCTGTTATTTTGTTTTTTTTTAAATTTTATTTTATTTGCAAAACATATGTGTGGGTAATTCTTCAACAATAACCCTTACATAGCTTTCCGTTACAAATTTTTCCCCCCAACTCCCCACCCCTCCCCTAGATGGCAGGATATCCACTACATGTTAATTATGTTAAAATATTGGCAAATCGAATATATGTATACATATTTCCAAACTTATCATTGTTGTGCAAGAAAAATCTTATCTATACAAACGATATATCAGATAAAGGAAACACAATGTAAGCAAACATCAATCAAGGACTATGAGAATGTTATGTTGTGGTCCACATTTCGCATCCCTCTCTCTGGGTGTATATGGCTTTCTTCAGTGAACAATTGGAGGTGGTTTGAAACATTTCATTGTTGAAGAGAGCCATGTCCATCAGAATTGATCGTCATATAGTACTGTTGTTGCCGTGTATAATGATCTCCTGGTTCTGCTCATTTCACTCAGCATCAGTTCATGTAAGTCTCTCCAGGCCTCTCTGAAATCATCTTGCTGGTCATTTCTTACAGAACAATAATATTCCATAATATTCATATACCATAATTTATTCAGCCATTCTCAAATTGAAGGGCATCTATTCAATTTCCAGTTTCTAGCCACTACAAAAAGGCCTGCCACAAACATTCTTGCACATGTGGGGCCTTTTCCTTTCTTTATGATTTCTTTGGGATATAAGCCCAATAGAAATGCTGCTGGGTCAAAGGGTATGCACAGTTTGATAACTTTTTGAGCATAGCTCCAAATTGTTCTCCAGAATGGCTGTATCCGTTCACAGCTCCACCAACAATGCATCAGTGTCCCAGCCCTCCCACAACCCCTCCAACATTCATCATTAACTTTTCCTGTCATTTTAGCCAATCTGACAGGTGTGAAGTGGTATCTCAGGGTTGTCTTGATTTACATTTCTCTGATCAATAGTGATTTGGAGCACCTTTTCATATGACTATAAATAGTTTTAATTTCATCCTCTGAAAATTGTCTGTTCATATCCTTT
>JAJPUD010013003.1:0-45833 GCA_023553655.1 Myrmecobius fasciatus
AGCATTTACATAATGCAAAGGAAAATTTTATTATGGTTTATGGGTTTAATTGATTTGGAAGATTTTGTGTATGAAGCTCATGTAGCCATCAGGCATCATGTGATGTTGCCAAGTGGGCTGAAAATCCTGTAATTATGTAGGCTTCAGTCAGAGATGAGATGAATCAACAGGCAAATTTACTTTGTCACTTTTTGCATTAAGCCAAAGAATTCTATACCTCTATAGTAGGAAACTGTATTTTAGTTTCCTATGTTTATCTTATCCAGCAGTTCTTAATCTTATTTATTTATTTATTTATTTCATGAATCCTACTAGCAATTTTTTTTTTAAAGTATGAACTCTTCAGAAAAAAGTTTTCAAATAATTGAGGGAAATGTTAAATTCCAGTGAGATGCTGTGAAAATTGGTATGATTTTGTTTTTTCTATTCAAATTTACATCCCACAAGAAATTTATCTATGGATTCCTTTGGGAATCTTGTGGATCCCACATTAAGAATCCCTGATCTAGTTTTTTCCATAGACACTAAGTAAAGATCCATTTAAGGCCTTTTAATTTCTGCTTTGCTTATTACTAAATTGTTGTGAAGCTAATAATGCATTTTGTCCACTATAGTGTGGTTTGATTTGGAAAACCCATGAAAGACAACATATGGGATTACCTTAGCTACAGAACTATTGTGATGGAGTGGTAAATGTCACAAGCCCTTAGTAGTGAGATGATCATGTTATAAAATGAAGGTTTGGAGGAACTTAGTATAGTATAGTATAGTACTATGCTATATTACATTGTGTATATAGCAAAAACTTAGTCAAATCCCTCATTGAGCCCTTATTAATGTCTGACACATTTCCTTGGTTTATAATTCCAGGCCATAACCAAATTTCAAATACCCACTAATATATGGAAATGGGATCCAGGATCAAGGGGGAATAGGGTTAGATATTGCAATATTTGGGGATTTGCAGCACAATCCTGAAGAAAAACTATAATGCACTCATCACTTTAGTCTGAGGGCCTATGTTTTGTGAGTTGTTTTGATAATAATCATAATACTCTGCATTAATGCACCTTTCATCACAAGATCTCAGTGCTTCCTAAACATTAATTAGTCCTCCCACCACTTCTATCAAGCAGGTATTATCATTTGGCATATAGGGAAACTGAGGCAGAAGATTTTTTTTTGTAGGCTCTACCCAATTTGATATTAGTGTCTATTACTATCTACAGCCATACATAGTGATACATATTTCTGCTTAGTTCATCCATAGGGAAATGATATACTTAACTTAAAATCTACTTAGACCAGAGAAGCAACAAAGTCCACTAATATACATAAAACAATTTTCATGAGGATAGATTAAATAAAGGATAATGACTAACTTTTATATAGTTTAAAACAAGGACCTACTTTTATTATAATGCCTTTTTAGGCTTTTCCTTGAAAGCCAAGTAGTTTTAAATGTATCAAAAACCTGTGATACTGGAGAAAGGAATAGAATTGGAGGAATAATTTCACTCAAGCTAGGGAACTAAATGGCACTGTGGCAAGAGCATTCTAGGTTTGGAGTCAGGAAAACCATAGTTCAAATCCTACCTCAGAAAATTATGAGCTGGGCAAGAGACTAAGCTTTCCTCAGCTTCATGTTCTCTAATCTAAAAACTGAAGACATTGGACTTGAAGGCCTATATGGTCCCTTCGAGCTCTAATTCTGTGATCCTATGTAATCATGAAATATTTAAAAAAAGACAAACGAGAGGCTATTTCATTGAATCATCAAATTAAAGATGGAAGAAGCCTCCCTCACATTTGAAAAGTAATCACCACTACAACATACCAGACAAGTATCCAGTTTACGCATGAAAACTTTCAATGAGGTGGAACCAACTTTCCCTGGAGATAGCCCATTCCACTTTGGGCAAATTCTAACTACTGGGTAGGTTTTCCTAGTGTCTAGTAAGTAACAGGTAGATGCTTTTTTGGCTTGTCTTCAGTGGGAATTCGTAGCAGAACAGTCTAAGTCTGTAGGACCATAGAAGATGAGCTAACATTTTCTCTACAAGAGCATAAATGATTTTAAGTGCCATACTCTAGTCTAACTTCTAAGCACAAGCAAAGAGCAGAGTGATGAAGGAGAGATGAAAAAAAAATCAGCTCCTCAGACATTCAAAGAACAAATAATAAATTTTGTTTCCCACCACACTATAGCAGGACAAGCCAATGCCAGGTCCATAAACATTTGATATAAAAAATTCACTAGATTGTCTTCTACTTATGAAAACCATTCACCCAGTCACCTTTCTTCCTTGAGATGCAACCTCTTTGGCCAAGGAGAAGGTGACCTATTTTTTCACTCATGTGTTCTGAGACTTGTTCAGTTTATCTTTTTTACCTCCTTCCCTCCTGAGTCAGTTTGTAGTTGCTCAGGCACTAGTGCTATGTGAGTGGAGTATATAACCACCTGCCACTCCTGGGGCAGTAACCACCCACCCATCAACTCCAGGGTCCAATACTCTTTTTTTGTTTGTTTAATGTCTCCTCCCTTGTTGACTACCCTGGCTTCCCACTCCTCCTCCATCATCCAGCTGAAAGTTCAGACAATACATTGGCATTAATATTCATTTCATGGTTCATCTCATGGTTTCATGGGATGAGTAGGAGGTGCTGAATCATGAAGACAATATTTAGTTTCATCAATGAAAAGCTTCAGACCAATGAATTTCCCTACCAGATGGGTACATTAAAATCTGACAACTATTTGAAAAGTGGAGTTATGCTAGAGAACATGAAAATGACATAGCTTTCATTATGGAAGTCCTGAGGAATTAAAGTGGGCTAAGTGTTCACAAGATTAAATGGAAAGAGGTATGAACCTGGAGACACTGGGGTTAGAACTTGCTACTGCCTCTGTTATCATGGTAAAGTCATTTAACTTCCTCATCTGTAAAATGGGGCAGCACTTACTTCAGAGGATTATTCTAAGGATCAAAATGAGATCATCAGGCAAAATGCTTTACAAAGGCCATTTCTTATTGACTAGAGGCATCTGGTTGAGTATTGTTTCTGGAATAAGGAAGATACATTTAACCTGGCCTCAGATACTTAGTATCTGTGTGATCCTGGGCAAGTTACTTAATCCTGTTTGCCTCAGTTTTCACATCAGTAAAATGACCTGGACAAGAAACTGGCAAACTACTTCAGTATCTCTGCCAAGAAAACCCCAAATGGGATCTTGAAGAGTTGGACACAACTAAAACCAGTTATTGAGTAGCATCCTTTGTTCCTTCCCTTTGTTTTCCAATTCAAGTAATGGGTGGACTTCTTGGTATACTGCCTATTCTTTCCTTCACATGAATACTATAAAATGATGCACTTTAGCAAAAGAAATTTATTTGATGAAGTCAATAATGTCTTCCCTGGAACTCTAGAACACTCTCTATTCTGGGAAATTCACCAATAGCATTGTACTTGGCCTTTATTACCCAAATCAAAGCAAAGAGGAAGTTCAGCAAGATTTACCATTAAGAGGTTACATCCTTGTCCATATCAGTTTGACATGCCGAAAATTGTAACAGAACATCATATATCCACAGTATATAAATCCTGGATTACAATGAGGAAAAAGGGAAGCAATTTCTAGGACTACACAAGAAGAGAATAGATTTGTATTATCATGATTAGGTGTCTGATGGACTTTTGACTACGACTGTATAAAAGAATTTGGAAGTAATTTTTTCCCCTCTTTGGTTTATAGTTGAGAATATATGAGATCAGTAGAATCAAAAATATCACTAACTTACTTTTCTGCTATTATTATTATTATTTTTACAAAGGTAGGATCTCTCCTAACCTTTCCCTCATCTCACTCTCCCTCCTCTTTCACCTTATATCTCCCCCCACAGGGGATGATTAACAAAAAAAAAATTAAATTTAATTGAATAAAATGGAGAGAGGCAACCCAATATGAGACTATTTCTTCCCTCATACTTTAGAACCAGAAATTCCCCCTTCCTTGGTAACAGCACTTTTTCCCTCAGGCTGAAATACCCTAGAAAAAATTAATAATAGAAGGGAATGTGGCCTCCAGGTCACTTAAACAAGTTCAGGCTTCTTTAAATAAATATTGCAAGACAAAGGCAAATAAATCAACACCTGATGAGGTAGAAAACCCTATGGATTGTCAGAAGCTTACAGAACAACAGCAGGATATTCCCAAATGGTTCCAGAGGGAAATGGGAATCATGAAAGCAGAATTTTATGGTCTAAACAGTTAGAAATTGTTGGCCAAATAGAAAAACTTTAATCCACAGAGGAAAATTTCCACAGAGACAGAAGAGAGAATGGCTAATTAGGAATGGGAACAAAGAAGTTTTTTTTTTCATCCTGAGAACATGATAATTTGTCTTTTTCCTATATTCCTCTATCTGCTCTTTTTCTGATTCCATATCAGCAAGGGAGTTTGCTTTTGACAAGCCTCAGTCTCTGCCCCAAGTGACTTCTGAGGGGACAGAATAGTTGGGCTCAGTTTGACACCAGTCTCCTTTCCTCCAGGTCTGGGACTTCCCTGACCCAGTTTCTTCTGTTCCTTATTTTTCTGGCTGAGTAATATTGCAGTACAGTATACTACCACACCCCTACTCTAGGCTGGGCAACATTCTGGCTTTCCATACTCTAAGGTGGAGGTGGAAGGGGTGAAGGTGGCAGAGTTGAGTTCTAGTACAAGACCAGAACTGTGGGTCAATTTATACAGCTATGCCAGAATGTGGTGGTGTTGGGTGCTGCATTAGGAATTGGCTTTTTCTGCTACTGGTCCATTGAATAATTAAGCTTGTTAGCATCTTAAGTTGTAGTGACAGCTAAAATCACTTATCTCTTGCATATAATTCCTATTTTTAAGAAGTTAAGGAGGATATGAGGACCAGAAGTGTTCAGCCTTCCATCTTGTTGGTCAAGTAACCTAAAAGTCTGGTATATAATTTAGTGACTTTTGTGCACAGTTTCAAATTACTTTCCTAAATGACCTGACCAATTTATAGATCTTACAAACAGTGAATTAATGTGCTTGTTTTCCCACAGTTTCTCTGACAACTGTCATTTTTCTCTATCAGTCTTATGGGAGTAAGGTAGAACCTCAGAGTTAATTTAATTTGGATGTATTTTAATTATTAGTAAATTTGGATCATTTTTTCAACACATTCACTTTTTAAAATACAACATATTCCTAAATTGGGGACTAACCCCAAAGTGTCAAGAGTTTGTAAATTAATAACATATCTGATTTCTTAGTATAATCATTTGAAGATTTGTTTTAATGGTTAGATGTTAGCCACCAAAAAATGAAAGGTGGGCCAAATTTATTATGAAGAAAGGCATTTCTCTCTATCCTGTTTTTTAATCTCCAAAGCTGCTGTGAACTGTGCAAGAACTTGTCTCAAGCATAAAACATGTTTAACTATACTCACTGAACAGGTGAGGAACTCTTTTCTTACAGTTGAAGTAATTGAGGATCAGATAGCAGATTTAGAAAGACAGCTTGGTGATCTCAGGAAGATCAATGAATACACTGAGTTCACAGATGACATATGACTGGTTTTAAAACTTTGCAATGACAGCAAAAGAAGAATGAGGAAGATTTTTTTTTTAAAAGGGTCAGGTATTTAAATTGCCAGATCTATATGCTGGATTCTCAGCAGAACAGAAAATAGGATGAACAGAGTAAGAAATTAGGCAACTGGGAAGAAGAGTATGTGATAATTATTTCAGTTTCATTTCATTTCATTTCTTATTTCTCCTCAGTGTGGATCCCAATCTAGTCAAACAAATTAGCTTCCTATTCTCTGCTAATGACAAGCTAATTCCTGCATTTACACTTAAGCACATCAATTTCCACTGTCCCTGTCTACTAAATGCTCTATTTCCTTCTACACTCCCTGAAACTTGGCTTCTGACTTAATCATTCATGGCCAAACTGCCAATATCCCCAAAGTTACCATTGACCTTTTAAATGCCACATCTATTCTCAGTACTCATCTGTCTGGGCCTCTGCAGGTTCTATCACTGCTGATCACCTTCTCCTCTTGGATATTCTCTCCTCTCAAGGTTTTGGTCCCACAACTCCTTACTAGTCTTCCTCCTATTTAGCTGACTGCTCTCTCTCAGTCTTCTTTCATGGATCTTCCTTCATGTCACAATCACTAATCAAGGTTCTACCCTCTCATACTGCTATACTTTGTCTCATCAGCTTCCATAGGTTCAGTTATGTCTATGCGGATGATGCCCAAAGTCTTCCGAAGTGCTGTTCTGTATCACTAATTGTCCTTTGGACATCTCAATTCAACATTTCTAAAAGAGAACCTTTTATCCTCCTAGTTAAACCTTCTCCTCTTTCCAACTGTTGAATTACTGTTTAGGGAACCAGCATCTTCCTTCAGAGCTGGTAACATTGTTACACTCTTCACTAACACTCATGTTACCTATTTGATCTATTGCCAAGTCTTGTCATTCTACTTTTATAGCATATTTCATCTTCTCTCTACTCTTACTCTCACCACTTGAGTTCAGATTCTTATAACCTACACTTGGATTAATAAAATAATCTTCTAATTGGTCTCCCTACCTAAAATCTCTCCCTACTTCAATCCATCCTCTCCTCACCTGCCAAAAATGATTTTTTCTTAAAGCATAAGTTTGACCCTGTCAACTCCCTATTCAAAAACATCCCCATGGTTCCCTATTATCCAGGATCAAATATAGTCTACATTTCGGCATTAAAATCCTATATGACCCAGTTCCTTCCTACTCTTCTAGTATGTCTCACACTTTGCTTGCTTCCACAAGTTCTACAACAAAGCTACACCAACCTTTCTTTTTTGCCATTCCTTGCATATGAGACTTCATCGACAGACAATATGCCTTTGTCTTGGCAGCTTCCCAGGCCTGAGAGGCTCTCCTTCCTCACCTCCGTGTCTTACTTTTCCTGGCTTCCTTTAAGACTCATCTCAAATCTTACCTTTTGGGGAGGTCTTGTCTGGTTCTACTGCCTCTGTTCTAAGATTATCTTTCATTTTTACTGTATATATCTTGTGTGTACAAAGAACTTTACATTACATGTTGTCTGCTCCATTACAATGTGAAGGCTTTAGGATTTCTTTATCTGCCTAACACTGAGCACAGTTCCTGAAATGTAATAAGTGCTTTATGAGTACTTAACAACTAATAAAGTAGTAAAAAGAAATACACGATAATATACTGCATTCTTTTAGATGGCTATTCTCCTAATGACCTAAAGTTAAAACTAAAAGGCAGGAAGGCAGCAGATCTCAAAAAGTCTTGAACAAAAGGCAAAAAAAAACTTTGGCCTCTCATTAGCAGGCTGTGACTTACAGGGAGCCGCTGAATATTTCTGAGTAGAGAAGTGACATGATCATATTTGTGTATAAGAAATATTAACATAACAGTAGTATGGAATAAAGGTGGAGGACAAAATGGAAGTGGAAACATCTGTAGGATATATTGCATTAGTCCTATCCAGAAAGTCCAGTCCTGAGATGATAATAATAAGAAGAGATGAGAGAATAAATGTGAGAAATATTATAGAGGTAGAATGGAATGATTTGGTAATTAAATCAATATGGGATGTTAGAAACCTGGGTTACAGAAATCAAACACACAAATACAGGATCAGAGAGATGAGGCTAGAAAATAAATTCATGTGAAAAAGCTTAGGGATTATAATGGATTATATACTCAATGTAAATGAATAATGCGATATATCATTTTGGTAGTCAGTCAGTGAACAAGCATTTATGAAATGCTTACTATGTGCCAAGAACCATGTTGAGTGCTGGGCATACAAAGAAAAAACCCATAGCTTTTGCCCAATGGGCATTTACAGAAATGCTATGCAATAAAATGTTCATACAAGCTGTATGCCATGTAAACGAAAGGTTATCTTAGATTAGTAGGGATGCCAGGGACAGAATGTACTTGAGTTTCAGGTGTGTATTTATTAAAGGGAAGGCAGTGACAGTGGTATTTGGAGTGGGGGGTAAAACCAAGAAAGACTTCCCATGGAAGGTAGGATTTGGATTGAGTCTTGAAGGAATTCAGAGATTCCGGAAGGCTGAAAATTCCTGGTGTGGAAAACAGCCTGTAATAGGGTGAAGAATGGAAAGAGGGATTGTCATGTTCAAGGAACAGCAACTAGGTCTGTGAAACAATAAAGAGGCCAGAAAGGTTGGAAGGATCTTGGAAGTAAAGGGTTTTAAAATACAAAGAGAAGATGTTATATTTGATTTTGGGGATAATAGGGAGCCAATGGAGCTTAATAAATAAAAGGGTGACATGGTCAGACCTATATTTTAGGAAAATCATTTTGGATGTTACTTTGCTCTTCCATCTTCCTTTCCTTTCCCAAGCCCCCAATATACTCCAGTGGCTTCTTTACATCTCTGGAATCCAATTTAAAATGCTTTTTGGCATTCAAAGCTTTTCCTAATTTAGCATCCCCTTTGTCATCCTTCCCCTATCCCCTCTCCTACTTTTTCAATATTCTTACATCTTATTCCCTACCAAGTAATCTTGAATCCAGTAAAACTGATCTTCTGGCTGTTGCATGAACAGATATTCCATTTCTTGATTCCAGAAATTCTCTCTGGCTGTCCCTACACTTGGAATGCTCCCTTTCTTCCCCTCTAACTACTGACCTCTTTGGCTTCCTTTAAATCCCAACTAAAATCCCACTTTCTACAGGAACTCTCTCCTCTTTTAATTATCTCCCAATTAATCTGTATATAGTTTGCTTTGTATATATTTGTTCACATCATCTCTTCCCATTAGATTGTGAGCTCCTTCAAGGCAAACTATCTTTTGCCTCTTTTTGTATCCCCAGTGCTTAGCAAAGTACCTGGAACATATTTGGCAATGTTTATTGATTGAATTGATTTTAGGTTGCATTAATAGAAAAATAGCATCCACAAAGAAACAAAAGAGATCATGGTCCCACCATACTCTTCTCTGTCCACAGCAGAACTGGAATATTATGCTTGGTTCCCAGCACCATATTAGAAGAGATTTTGATAAGTAGAATGATGTCTAGAATAAGGCAACCAGAATGGTGAGGGATCCAAAAATCACTTGAAAGATGAAGGACAAAGACGATCCTTGGTTGTTTAGACTTCAGAAAAGAAAATGTAGGGGACTGTGATAGTAGCCTTCAAATATCTGAAGGGCTGTCATATGGAAGAATGAGTGAATTTGTTCTGCTTGGCTCCCAAGGCCAAAATGAAAACCAACTGGAGGTTATAGAATGGCACATTCCAAGTCTACGTAAGGAAAAACTTCCACATTATTGAGGTGCTCCAAAGAGGAATGTATTGCCTTGGAAGAGGAATGAGTGTCCCATTTCTGGAGATCTTTAAGTATTTCAAGGTCCCATCATAATTTCCCAGGAAAATTGAGGAAGGAATTTATGGTATGGATGCTAGATGATCTCTGGCACATTCTACTGCCTTTTAATGATTTTATTATTTAGTCACCGTATCTTGGAGTCAGGAATATCTGAGTCTGAATTCTGTCTCAGATGCTTAGTAGCTGTGTCATGTGAACACTCTCAGCCTTAGTTTCCTTATCTGTAAAATGGAGATAACACTATACCTACCTCATAGGATTTGTTATGAGGATCAAACAAGGAAATATATGTACTATGCTTTTATTTCCCTATACCAATTGGTTCTAAGGATGAGAAAGGAAACATTACTCTGGGAAGTAGACAGAGGCAGTTAGTAAGTCATTATTACTTTTCCCTGTTGCCCTTGTGTCCCTATCCCTATCCTAACATAACAAGAAAGGAAGCCATGGGGCCGAAAATAAAATGAAAGAGAGTGACTGGTCTGAAGAGATGACTCTGTCAGGGGGCCCAGTCTAGATGTAAACAAGCAAAGTTTCAGGGAGTATCATAATAATCACAATGATTAATGATGATGACAATAATAAAAATAATATACAGCATTAGGTACTTTATATTTATGATGTCTCTTTCATCTATGAAAATCCAAAATGTTTTGCAAACTGAACACAGCCACACCAATTAACTACAGGGACTTCCCTCTCCCCCTGTACTAACACCTAGCCCACTGCAGAAAGAAATGGGGCCATGTGACTGCCCATCAACACACTAAAGTTTGGCCTCAGAAGTGAAAATGACTTCTGCAGTCAATGAATCTTTGGGAAAAACTGAAGGCAGGATATAATTATCTCAGTTACAGGATACCTTAGTTTGATCCTGGGCCCTCTGGGCAGAAGTGCCAAGAAACACAGGGTAGAATCTAGGTACTGTTAACCTACTTTTTTCAAGTGGATTTGTGGCTGAACAAATGTATGTAATGGTGACAAGAGAAAATAGGGAAAAAACCAAAAATCAAAAACAAACCCATTCACTATTGTCTTACTGGGACAAGTGTTTTTTGCTTTAAATAATGGTCTGTTCTGGCCAAGCTGGGTGTAAATAAAATTTTATTGAGTTCACCATTTAAAAGAATCTAACATTTAAATAGTTTGTAAAATGAAGACTCTTTAAGGGATCAAACATTCTTTAATGTATTAATGGTTTAGATTTTTCAACACCTATATTGTCCAGAAAATTATGGACATTAAGATGACACCGTATAAATGGCAGACCACTTCAGTTTGTAAGATTAGTTTTGGAATCACTTCCAGTAAAGGTTTCTATTTGTCTCTAAATGTCAAATCCCAATTGGGCAAGCACTGTGATTAATTGTTTAAGAGACAGGCCAGGGCAGTTGATTATGGAAGGAAGACAATCTACCGTGACCATGCGGACTGGTGCTATTTCTGCTTGATAGTGACCATATAAGTTTCATGACTTAGACTGCCAATGAAACAATGAAGAAAGAAATCTGTGGGGGGATGGTTGGGGATGTATGTGTGTTAGGATAAGTATAAAAAAGGCCCAATGTAAATAAATATACACTGACTAACCCTTTATAGTTTTAAGTTTCAATGAGTCCACTGATGGTTAGTGAACTATTTGCTAGCCAATCTAATTTGGCAGGGAGTGATTAGCATTTAGGAAACTCTAAGCAAGATACTTGTAAGATTTACTATATATAAAATCATCAAGAGCAAAAAAAAATGTGGAATGTTTGAATTTAAATTGTTTGGAAAGACATATATGGACTTTTCCTGTTCTAGAAAGAACATAGCTGAATTTGGGGGGAAAAAAAAGACCAAGGGATTTACAAATTCCAGAACAGAGACTTTATTGGATAGAGACATAAAGTAAGTAGGAGATAGGTAATAATATCATTGATGGATGAGCCTCCCCAAAGCCATGTGATACTTTGGATGACCTGCATTAGCAAGGGTTTAAATAAAAACTGAACTCAGTGAATCATACATTTTAAGGAAGACATTTTCAGATAGTATAACATTTCCAGCACAATGAAGAGCTCTATAAACAGCTCAGGATATAAGGGAAGAACATAAGGAAGTCAATGTGGTAAGGTAATATTTTTCAGTGAAGACTATTTACAAAAACAGTAATTGTGCATACGGAGATGCAACTTTTATGAGGTATTCCCCTTTAGTGCAAATAAATTACTATTCACATGAACAATGTACATGTAGTATTTAAACTGAGGAAAGCATCGATTTCCCCCCCCCCAGAGAAAAACACAAAAAATTCATGCAAAGAAAGGTAAAGTAGGCTCCCTTCTTCATAAAGGTTTTGGAGCCTTTAATGCCATCATTTCATCTTGGATCTAATCGGAAAAAAAGACTCTTCAATGAAAAATACGAGGAAGTTGGGGGAGCTGAATCTAGTACATAATTACTATTTCATTAAAGATGAAATAATCTTGAGGAGGACAGCACTAGAGGAAACAACACAAATGCATTTGACTTTAGGAGGAATGTGATATGCTCCTGGAAGTTTTGATGGTGATCCTATGAAGTATGGGAAACATACAGTGAAATATTTAAGAAACACTTGAAGAGATTGAAACTTAAAGCTCTCCTGGTTAAATCTACCTTGGGACAAGGGCAAGACAGGCCAATGTGGTTAAGAAGGGATGTAAAGATTAGTGTGAGGAGTTTAAGTAGGGGGCTTAAAAGTATATAAACAATGCTTCAAAAATATATACTATTTATAAAAAATGATCCAGGAGAAGTTAAGAGGATAATGACAAAAAGGGATAAATTATGATTATATGTTAGAAACAACATTGCAAAACAGTGAAGTTCATAGGCACTGCACATACTGTAGTTATAGAATTTTTCTTTGAGAGCTAGATAGGACCTTAGGAATCATCCGATTGAGCCCCTTCATTTTATAAATGTGAATAACATAAAGAAGATGCATTTTGTTTCTTGGTTTTCTCCTCCTTCTTTTTCTATTGTTCATCTCTGCCCCCACCAGTCAAAGAAGAAAACAAGTATTGGAAGGGTAGGATTAGAGAATTGGGGGCCAGAGATTTCAGGAAAGGAACAGATTAGCTGGCTTCTGTCTTACAGAGCTGGAAAAGATGAAGAGATACTGAGCAAAGGATCTTATTTCCTACAAAAGGAGGGGAAGTGTGAGACACCAAAGGGAATAACTGTAGCAGGAATAAAAGGAGACACATCTAGGAGGGGAAAAAAGTATCAGCCCAATGAACACACAGAATATCTAAGCTTTCTGTTCCCTAAAACACAAAGATGGAAATGAGGGAAGCCCTAAATGATATTTATGTAAGTACTCTGATGACAGATCAAATTCCTGAGGTCTGGAAAGTGTTAAATACCATTATTGTAAGCAGGGATATGAGATAGAGCAAGCAATTATAGGCCAGTTAACAACATCATTTATGGAAAAATATTAGAAACAGTTTTGCAGGGAACAACTTGACAAGCCTATGGTAATTTGATTAGAAACAGGCAACATGTTTTTATTGGAGGAAGGTATTGTTTTAACTAACATGTTGGATTCCTGTGAAGTTATTACTTCCATGGGGTTAGGTTCTAGACCACTATCTTTTCGAATATCTATAGAGGATTAGGTATACCAAATGTAAGGTAGCTAAGCAACTAAAGAACAGTAAAGCTGAAAACAGAATAAATAATAAATGGCAACAAAATCAGAAGAATGTATAGTTGGAATGTAAATGGCATCAAGTAGAAAATATCATAAAAACCAGCTTTTAGAGTTATCATGCAGATACTTAAGATTAAAAAAAATTTGAAATGATTATAAGATTCAAACTTGGTTTGTTAGTGATTTCTGAAAGTGCTAGAGAGAAACAAAGGCCTACTGCATACTAGTTACTCACTTAAGGTAAGGCAGTGAGATGAAGTGGAATGGATGGTGGACTGAGATTACAGAAGCTGAATTTGAATTCTGTTTTTTTATAACTTACTAACTTCATTATATTGGGAAGGCCACTTAATTTTCTTGGGTCTCAATTTCCTCATGTATATACTGAGGGATGCTGGACTAAATGGCCTCCAAGGTCTTTTTCAGATCCTATGTGATGTCCAGAAATGTGATATATTAGAAGCACTGCATATGGCATAGAATTTTAGAGCTGAAAGGGACCTTGGAAATATGACCCCTCATTTTATATATAACAGACAGAAATAAAACAACCATTTCAGTCTCCCATTCCTTTTGCTAAATCAAAAAAGTTATAGAAATGTATAATAGAATTTTACAAATAAGAACATTGATGAGTCATTTAGCATTTTAGGGTTTATTGCTTTTAGATTAAATAAGTACTGCGTTTTTTCCATATCACTGATAATAGCTAGGTGGGTCAATAGATAGAGTTTTGGATCTGGAGTCAGGAAGACTTGGATGCAAATCCTGCCTCAGACAGTCATGATATGTGACACTGAGCAAGTCACTTAACCTCTTACTTTGCATTTCCTCATTTGCAAAATGGGAATAACTCCCTGGGTTCCTGAAGCTATGATGAGATGTTTGTGAAATGATTTGAAAAACTTTAAGTACTACATAAATGATACTTGTAATAAAAAAAAAAAACTAAAAATGTAAAATGAATGTAGATTTTGTTAGGCAGAAAGCTTGATTTGTTTTTGTTTTCCACTTGGATCTAATATGTATAATTCCCATACTGGCCCTAATTCTTTGGGGAATGTGGGAGAAGCGGAAAAGACCTCCCCCTTCCAAATTAAATTTTATTTATTTTTGAGTCCAGATTAGTGACTGAAGACCCTGGTGGGTCCTACCATCCTCTTCTCCTCCTAATTCCATTACAGAAACAATACTATTTTACAGAGAGTACTAGACTTCAACTATAATATGGATGCAAATTTACTAGATCTTATATAGGCATATATATTCTGGTGTGAAGCACTAAGAAACACAGAATGCTAAACAAAATGTTTATGACAGCATTATCAGAAGTTGAAGTCCTATATGAATTGATCCTAAGTGAAATGAGCAGAACCAGGAGACCATTGCACATAGCAACAGCAAGATTATATGAAGATCAAATCTGATGGATCAAGGCTCTTTTCTTTTTCTTTTTTAAAAATTATTATTATTATTTTTGCTGAGGCAATTGGGGTTAAGTGACTTACCCAAGGTTGCACAGCTAGGAAGTGTTAAGTGTCTGAGGCCAAATTCAACTCAGGTCCTCTTGACTTTAGGGCTGATCCACTGAGCCACCTAGCTGCTCCATGGCTCTTTTCAACAGTGAGATAACTGAGATCAGTTCCAAAGATTTTGTGATGAAAAGAGCCATCTACATCCAGAGAGAGGGCTGTGGGACATGAGTGTGGATCACAACAGCATTTTCACTCTTTTTGTTGTTGTTTGCTTGTATTCTGTTTTTTTTTCTCTCTTTTGATCTGATTTTTCTTGTGCAGCACAGTAATTGTGTGTGTGTGTATGTGTGTATATATATATATATATATATATATATATATATATATAGGATTTAACATATTTCTAGGATTAAGAGTGCCTCAAATTCATCAGTACCTTAAATTTAGTGACAACTTCACATGGATGTCACTGCTTTTATTTCAGGACAAAAAGATTAAACTTGAGTTGTAAAACTTTCAATGATATCCTTGTATTAAAGAAGCAAAGTCACAGATTATAATAAAACTAGCTATCAGTGAGATGGCACAGTAGATAGAATGTGGACTCTGGAATCAGGAGGATCTGAGTTCAAATACGGCTTCAGATAGTAACTGTTTGACCCTGAGCAAGTCATTTCACCCTAAATGCCTACACACCACACATCCACACCCCTACACCCCCCCCCACATGCATGAGTGCACATGCTAGAATTAATATGGTACTTTAAGGTTTGCCAAAGCTTTACCAATATTATTCTATTTCATCTTCATGATGATCATGGAGGTAGATGCTATGATTTCCATTTTACAGTTAAGGAAACTGAGGAAGGAGGTTAAGTGACACGCCAGAATCACATAAGTTTCTGAGGGCAGATTTGTAGTCTTCCTGACTCCAGGTCCAGCAATCTGTCCACTGCTTCACCTGGGATACCTCCATTTGCTATTGGCACTTAGTGCTGCCCTCTAATAAGCAAAACTGGGTGGGGGAGAGATGAATGCAAAAAAGGAATTCCTACTCTATGTGATATTGCTATCAGTTTTTAAAAGTTTAATATTAATTCAATGCTGTATAAATAAGTGCTCTTTATTAAGAGTTCCAGAGAAAGAGCCCGGCATAGTGCATAGTGAAGCCTGAAAGAGCTGGTTCATGTTTTATTTCTGCCACAAACTGCCTATGAGACTTTTAGTGGCCCAGGCCCAGGTCCCCACTAAATTGCATTGTTAGAGGTAGTTTCCTCTGGGAATTCCCTTCACCAGTGAAATCAAATGTTATGTCTAAAATTTTTTTCAACTGATTCTCTAAATTCAACTTAACTATTCCAGCTCACTTATGTTCTCCATAAAGCCTTTCCTTCTTAAACTTCAACTCTGCCCCCTCCCGAACTTTGCTTGTATCTTTATTATGCAGGAATTGTACATTATTTTTGCATTAAAGTTATTTGTGTGTATTGCAGATCTCCTCACTTGACTGTCAATTTCATGAACACAGGAACTATGCAGTGACAGCTCAAATTGTTGAGTAACTTCACGAGATCCTAGCACATAGTAGGTGCCGATTTTCTTAAATGATAATTTGCATAAAACTCAATTCTCTTTTTAAACATGTTTGCTTTTAGAATGGCAAAATGGTGTAATGGAAAGAACGATAGACCTGAATCTGGATTCAAATTCTACCTCAGATATTTATTAGCTATGGAACCTTTGGCAAATCACTTGCAAAATTAGGACAAATTATTTGTACTATGAAACCTTGCAGGATTTATAAAAAGCACTTTATGTTCTCTGAGACTAAGAACCCAGAACTTTCCCCCTTAAATTCTCCTTTTGGTTGTAGTCTATCAGTCATTTACAGGTATTTCACATTAGAGAGAATTGGTGACTCACTCTGGGCTGCATGCCTAAAGCACCCTACCTTTGAGAGGTTCTGGAGTGTGCTTCTGATTCTAGGATATTCCAGGTGCTAGAAAGTTACCAGTTCTAGGGAACCGTAGGGAAAATAAACTCTTGTAAATTTCTGGGAGGGAGGTAAAAAGGGCAGAAACCTAACAGTGAAAAAGAAGTGAAATGTGTTTTGTAGATGTGGAAGGATTAAATGCTACCTCACTTTGGGTTCTAACAAACTCTAGATAAGCTTCACTGCTTTTTCTGGGTTTAGCTGAAAAGGATCTCTATATCTTGTAAGGCTAAAACATTCGTTGGTATTACTAACAAGTGAGAGCTCACTTACAATGCTGTTTCAGTTTTGTCACCTTTCAACAGGAAGGATATTATCACCCTGGAAACAATACAGCATAAGGCTGTCAGGCTGATTCCAAGTTTTCAGAAAACTGGTTATTCTGAGGGAGGCCTGAGGAGGTTAAAAGTTTACTCATACTTCAGAAAAGGAATCTGCCCTATTGAACACTAAATTTAAGTGGAATCAGTTAAATGACTGTTCATGCTGCTGAGGGAGAGGCTTAACAACACCCATGAAAGGAGGTATCAAAATCAGAAATTAGTCAAAGGCAAAATGGGGAAAAAAATATTTCAGTTAAAGAGCAACATCTGGAGCAGAATACAATTGTTGAGTTCAAACAGCATAAGTGTAATTAGGTTTGTGAAACAGGTATGATGATGCCATCTGAATGAACAAAAGGAATTGAAGGAGGATATGGTGGCCAGGCAGGAAAAAGGGGTCGATATGGACTTCAAGAACATAGACTCATTGGGCCAAGGGTCCTTTTCCTGTCCAGGGACCTCTTTTGTTTTGTGTTCTTATCAATCCCACACCTTGCCTAAGTAAGAATGACAGACAATCCATTCTTAATGACTTCCTAGCTTTTGAAACTATTTTGGTGTTGCCACGTTCAAATAATTTTAAGGAGTGGCTTTTCTGTTGGCTTATCTGATTTCTGCATGTTTCATTTAGAGAGGTTATTCATTTTGGGTGATTGGTCACCCCTTAAATTGAAATGTATTATTTACACAGGGGGGAAAGTATATGTGCACATGTGTGTTGGTGTTCACGTGTGTATGTGTGTGCACATATTCTTGGTGATTTTTTTGCAACCCTCAGGACAACTATACCCTTGTGGCATCTTGTTCCAATCAGGAAGAGAATGCCAGGGAGACTCAATTGCTCTTCAGACAGTTGACGCTGTGTCAGCATCGGTATGGCTGGTATCTTCCTCCCCAGGAGACAGAGCACATCCTTTTCTTGGCACACCCACTCTCCAAATGCACAGTGAACAATTGTTAGCTGTTTGTCAAAGACCTGGACAACTCCCCATACCAGTACAATGCATTGACACTACACCCCTACAAATTAAGTGCTGGGCATTTCCTTTCCTTTCTTTCCTCCAGTCTATACAGATATGTTAAATATGTTTACCCTTCTGCTAGAAAAAGAACATTATGAAGTGTGTTAAGAATTAGTTAGGTTTCCTTTCAGTCCACCTCAGTGGGAGATTCCCTTTCCCTGTTGGATACAGCTGAGATGGAAATCTGGTCCAGAAAGACATATCAACATAATGCATAATTCAAAATCCAAATAAAGACAATTTCAAATTGATAGGATTCTCACAGTTTAGAATGCCTTTTGATAAATAACCTATAAATCTGAACTCATTTATCCCACAAATCTACTGCTCCATATTATAGTCAGTATTTATAATATATTTTGCATCTTCCAATTCTCACCACTGCATATCTCAAAAGGTTTCAATGCAGTTTCAGATTGAAATAATAATACTCAAGTTTGACTGAGTTTAGGAAAGTAGAACACTATTTTCTGACAATCAGTAGACCTCTAAAAAACAGCATAGCTTTTATGTATGGTTATGATTATTATTCCTTGCAAACACTTGTGCAGTATGCCTAATCTTCCATTCCAACCTAGTGCGATGCATTTTGTGGACAGATTATCTCATCTCTTAATTGACTTCATTCTGTTCTGATATGAGAAATGCCAGCAGAGGACTGCTAGCCAGGTTGCTGAATGGAGGGCTTTTGAAGGCTGGCAGCAGGAGTTCACTTAGACCATTTTCACAGACAGCTAGCCAAATGCAGCAATTTGTTGGCTGAATGATTAGATTACTTGGCTGCAAGAGATCTTTCTTACCACTTCAGTTGGCCGGTAATACTTGAGATCTACAGTCACGTGGATCTTGCCGGTCTCCTTACACCGACCCACTTCATTCTCATTCTTTCCTTCCCACCTGTAAAGAAGATAAACTCTTAATCAGCTTCTAATTGCTTCAGTGCTCTGATCTCAGCAGCATTTGGCTGGGCTTTCAGCCACTTCAGGATTATGTGTGCCCTTCTACCTCCCACCTGCCTCAGTGCAAAGATTCATTAGGCAAAGAAACAAATGCAGCAATTTGACCAGACTACATCAACAATGATTTCTGATACCTTTCTGAATATCTTTTTTTTTTGGTGGGGGGAGAGGGGGGTAAGGGAGTGAGGGGAGGGAGAGGAAGGGGGAGTGGAGAGGTGGTAGCTCTTCCTTTCCTTAAAAAAATTTTTTTAAAGGAAACATGAAGCATTTAAGATTTACAAGTCAGATGGATAAGATTAACAGTCACTTTTTCTAATAGTTCGAATGCTTCACTTTTCTTTAGAGAGTTTATTCATTTGGGGAACGTCACCCCTCAAAGTGAAATTTTAAAATATGTTTTGTCCATTTTATAGAAATTCTTTGAAACTTTCAACTAACTGTTTCCATCTGGAACAGCCCTTATGGGTTGATTATCCAATCAATGTTCTCTGTTTCAATTTATATATTAATTCTATTTAGCTTTTGTTTTTCTTCCATAAATTAGTCATGTTTTATAGTTTGTTGTTATTTTAAAAATCAGTATCTTATTCATTTTGGATGCACATTGAATACTTGAAAGGTCATAAGTTTTTAAAAGTAAGAAACTCCTGGAATGGGACCTTCCTCCATCAATGAAAAAATCCATCACTCAGTAGATAAGACCTAAGGAGCCTGAGACCCAAAAAGATTAAGTGATTTATTTGCTCAGCCTCACATATCTAATAAGTATTAAAAGCAGAAATTGAATCAGGTCTTTCCCACTAGAATCTACTACTACAACCATTATGTAACACTTCTATTTTTGATAAAGTTACACTCCACATGGAAGTTTTAGAAAAATCTAGTAAAGATTTGGTTTTTTTTTCTGCTCTGGAATATGTATTACTTATCATCCAAATGATAGTCTAACTCTCAAATCAGACCTAGTACCAGGGAAAGCATACCTGTTATGTAGCGATGAGGACATGAGTTCTTACTTATTTCCTTTATGATCCTATATGACCTCAGTTTCCTCATTTGTAAAATGAAGTTTGGACTACATGACCAATACAGCTCCTTTCAACTCTAAATCCTGAAAATAATAGCCACTATTTCTCTATCTATTCACATAAGCTAGCTTTCTCTGCCTCACTAATAACTAGTTATTTTCTGATAGCATGAATATATGACCAAAAAAAAAAATCTGGCTTATTTAGGAGAGGAGGTATCAATACTGCTTTAGTGCAGGTCGGTCTTCATTACTTTTCCAATATTCCTTTGATTTGGTTCTATTATTTTGATTTTAGTTTTAATTCCCTACCATTTACATTGTACAAGGGCACAAATAATGACTGATTTTCACTGCCCTGTCTTACACAGACAAAAGGAAGTCATATAGTCTCAAGTTCAGCTACTAGCTGAAACTGTGAGATATACCTTTTACTTCTTTGTCTTTTAGAAATGAATCCGCTGATTTACTATTGACCTTAGACTTTTACAATTCCATATTTGAACATACTTCATATCAAATAATCTTGTGTTTCCTATTTGAAAAATTAAATCTTTTGGCAAAAAAAAAATTAAAAAGGAAACCCCAAAAATTTAGGTTTCACTTCAATTCTGATGTTTAATTTCTTATTTTTTTCTCCTATTTAAAAATTTATTTATAAAATAAAATAAGCATTTCTATAACATAGTAAAAAAAATTTAAAAAAAGATGATTGCACAAGAAACTGCAGATTTATTATGCACAAATTGATCTTCCTTTTACTTGTACAACAAAATTATCATGTAAATATTTTTTTTCCTTTGGATGCTTATTTTTAAGGCTGAGTTTGCTTTAATATCTTGAGAAAAAAACAGGAAAATTATGTAAATATCATAGATCAGAGTCAAAGTGAGGGTCAAATGAAGCAATCAGAACATTAAATAAATTACCTGACTGAGGTTAAATAATTCACAGGTACTCTAAGAGTATGCCTAAAATGTGGATCATGACTCTAGTCTAGTATTCTCATCAGAGGATGTAATATATTTTAGAGGAGAGAACAGAGTTAGAACTTAAGAAATCTATTCTTGGTTAGAGTACGGATTCATTATGTGATTATCCCTATCTTTTGTCATCTTTGTCAATTTACTACATTATGAATTGAAACTCCAGACTTGTTTTGGTTTGTATTTCTCTTATTGTTAATTATTTGGAATGATTTAAAGAAATATATATCAAGGGTTTTAAACTTTTCTCTGTGTGTATCAGGAACTCCTTTGCCAGTCTGCTTATCTCTCCTTAGAAGTATCTTTGCTGGGGGCAGCTAGGTGGCATGGTGGTTAGAGCACCAGCCCTGAAGTCAGGATGGACCTGAGTTCAAATCCAATCTCAGACACTTAACACTCCCTAGCTGTGTGACCCTGGGCAAGTCACTTAACCTCAATTGCCTCAGGGGGAAAAATAAAGTATGTTTGCTGCCTTCATTTTATAATTGATTCATTTTTATAATTTATAAATTTCAATTAGAGGTTAGTGAAAATGAAGATAGTTTTTTTTTTCCTTCTCAGTTCATGAACTCCCCCAAAACTGCCTATGGATCCAAAGAGGACCATGGACCTCAAGTTAAGAATTCTTGTTTTATATGGTTATTAATAGTTTTCCATTCTACTTTTGAAAAGTTTTGTTTATAGCCTTTGATCACTTAAAGGCTAAAGAATGGATTCTAGTCATATGTTTTTGTGTTAGCTGCCTATATTTCTGGAAATGAGATATTTGATATAAAGGTTTTTCCCTAATGGATAGAATCTTTCTCTTAGTTACATTATTTTAGTTTGAATTTTTTCAGTTTCATCTAATCAAAATTGTCTATTTTACACTTTGTGAGCCTTTACTTGGCTAAAAAATTTCCTCTAGGACTTCCTGCTATGACAGATACCTGACTAGAGGAAGAACCTCTACCCTATAGCTCCCACATGCTAAATACAGTAAAACCTTGAATAATAGGATTGAAATAATGATTAAGAAGCAACAGAAAACAAAAATTAAATAAAAATTCTTAAGAAAAGAACTAGAAGGATAATAAGTTGCTTGGAAGAGAAAATAGTAAAAACTTATCAAGAAATGGAATTCCTGAAAAATGTAAACAGACCACACAAAATCAAAGCAAAAAATATTAGAACAGAATTGAAAAATTGAAAAAAAAACCCCCAGAAAATGTAGTATATCTGGTGTAAAAAAACAACTGAACTGGCAAAGAGATCAAGGAGAGAGAATTTTTTTTAAAAATCACTGGGTTCTCTAAAAAATTATGAATCACCTTTCCCCCCCAAATTTATTATTTCAATAAATAATAAATGAATCTATTAGCTCTATTAGAACCAGAAGGCAAAACTAAGACAGAAAGAATTCACTGTTAACCTTCTAAAAGGAACCTGAAAAGGAAAACCAGGAATATTTTAGTTAAAATCCCAAGCTCCCACATCAAAGGAAAAAAAAAATACTGGAAGCATCCAGAAAGAAACAGTTAAAGTATTAAGGAATTAGTGTGGATCACACAAAACCTAACAGTTTCTATTAGAAGAAGAGGATATGTTAGGATACAATAACACAAAAGGCAAAAGATCTAGGTTTCTATACAAGAATAACGTTAACTGGTCAAAACTGATTATAACCCTACAGGGGAAAAAATTAGAACTTTAATGGAAAAGACATTTTTCAGGCATTTCTGATGAAAAAAAAAATCATTGCTGAGTAGGAACTTTGAAATGTAAACAGAAGAGGCCAGAGAAATCTAGAAAAGTAAATTCATTTGAACAAATGGAAATGTGCCTATATGATGATACAGCGCTAACATTCCTAGAGAAGAATAAACAAATGTGTTTTCGGAACATCAATGTTTTCCAAAGATACTGAATGATCTAGGTAAGGAAAAAGAGAGGTCTTGGGTGAAGATAGGGATGTATACTGGTTCTTTTCTGAGAGTTTTAAAAGGAGAAATAGAAGCATAAAAAGAGCAATATATCAAGATGAAAAGAAGGAAGGAAGGGGAAATATTTCTAATATTTTTTCTTACAATTTGGGCAAATGTAGAGGAAAAGGAGGAGGGAATGGGTCTCAGAAGAACTTCATTCTTATCTAAAATGAGCAAAAGAGAGTTAAACACATACATGCACATTCATAGAGTTTGGTATAAATACATCAAACTCAACTGGGAATATCTAAACTGCTTGAGGAAGATAACTATGATCATTACCTTCACTTCCTTTCCTCTCCTACCCTCTTCTTTGGTCTGGTTTCCTAACCCCTCATTCAACTAACTTTAGCTGCTTTATCCAAAGTTAACAATGATCTCATAATGACCAAATCTAATGACCTTTTCTTCGTCCTTGTCCTTTTTGACTTCTCTCAGCTTTTGGCACCATCAGCCAGTTTCTTCTCCTTGATGTCCTTTCTTCCTTGGTTTTGGGAGGATGCTCTCAACCTGCTTGTCTTTCTATTTATCTAACCCATAATTCTCAATTTCCTCTCCTGAATCTTTAACAAAGTCACTCCTTTTCATTTTGAATAAACTCTATAACTCTGATCTTGGCACGTTTCTCTTCTGCCTCTATAGTATTTCACTTGACCTGGCCAGTTCCCATGGATTCAATTAACATCTCTATACCAATGATTCTTGGATCTATTTATCAAGCTCTGACCTCTCTCCTAACTTCTATTCTTTCTTCTCCAACTTCTTATTCAATATCTCTAACTAGATTCCCAAACACATCTTAAACTCCACAAATCCTAAATCAAACTCATTCCTTCCCTCCAGATCTTCTCTTCCTAACTTCCTATTACTGTTGACGATACCATCATATTCATAGTCATCCAGATTAAAAGCCTAAGGGTCATTCTTTACTCCTGAATTGATAACTAATTTATGATGAATGGCAGAAGCACACCTAGTTCCTTGGGAAAGACTACAATAGCAGAGAGAAACAAAACTGCAATCACACTTTAATAAGGTACTGAGGATATGGGAGCAAACAGATACCCAAAGTAAAGAGACAGTGGTAAAAGGGGATGATACAAAGAAAGCATGGGGACAAGGGATCGGGTGATAAAGGGAGGCAGGCAGTGTGAGGAAAAGGATGCAGAGAATAACTCACTAACCATGGATTAGAGTTGGGACCCCTTAGCAGCATGGTTGTGATGGGAGAGGGAAGAGGGCTGGGGCAAGGACAGGAGTTTGAGGTCTCATTTTCATAGCTTTTTTTTTTTTTTGAGGAATAAATCAAATCTTATCTGTGCCACCTTGAAGTTAGTTCATTAGCATAGCCAAATTATCTCTAAATTGTTGGTAGAACTTTACAGTTAGCGTATCCATATCATTTCAGAGTTATCAATTATTTGGTATTGTTAGTTTCATTGTGGATATCTAGAACTTGTCTGAGACATATATTATAGGATCAAAAAATTCCCTGAGAGAAAAGCTTATATAGGTTCCTTAGATTTGACACATATTACTAAGAGGTGATTTTTGGTTAATACATAATACAATTTGTAAATTATGCTCCTTTGATTTTTATGAGTTTGTAACTGACTTCAGATTTCCCCTATGCAAACTTACTTCCTGTTTTTGACACTTGATATTGACAACTTAAGAATTTACTTAGTAAACTGAGTAGAAGGGGGACCAAAACAAGATGCTTCACTCTTTCTTATTCTCCACATATAATTTGTAATCAAATTCTGCCAATTCTACCTTTGTAACACTTTATATATGCTCTCTTTTCTCCACTGTTTCTCTCACCATTCTAGAGTAGACTTACTTTTAAGGATCTTTCCAGCTCTATAGCTAAACTCTGTGATCTTTGACAGATTCCAAAACATACTATGCAAAGTACCAATTAACAAAATTATCTGGCACTTGATTAGTGGAACAGAGAACCCAGAAATAAAACATATCAGACTGTTTGATATATCAAAGATTATTTTTTAAAAATTGGGCAAGGGAATCAATATTTAATAATTTTTTGAACTGAATATTGATTCCTTCTTCAATATGGCAATATAGATTTAAAAATGAGTTCACTACTCCCACTATGTTTCAACAAATTCAAATTGGAACAATTATTTAAGCATGTTCAAATTAAAAAGAAAAAGGAATATTACATACTTATTTCAATTGTGGAAAGAATAAAAATTATCAAATAGAAAAAAATTATTTGAGATGAAATAGATGAATTTTTCTATACAAAATGTATTCAAAATTAAAAAGAAATTTATGGAAAAAAATTTATGGCAAATATACCTGATGATATTCTGACACTGAGAATCTATAAGATACAGTTAAAAAGTCAGAAGAATAAAAAAAGTTTCCCAAAGGATAATGGTAAAAAAGATCAGAACAGATAAAATTTGGAAAAAGAAACAAAAATTACTAATAATCACTTGAACAAACATAATCGCATATAGCATGTCAGATATAGTTAGATGGCTGATGTGAGTGCACAGAGAAGGGGCATAAAATACTAAGTTTGAGAAATAACTAATATTTGAGTTCAGTGGAAAGTAGAACGTGTGAAGTACTATTTTGTGAAATGAAGTTGGCTATAAATGCAAAATGAGGTAAATTGTGAAAGGCCTTGAATGCTAGGCTATGAAATGTATATTTTATCCTAGAAGCAATAGGGAGCCATTGTTTTAAGGCAGAGCACTCGTATATCAGGCCTGTCACAGTCATAAATTCATTTATTGTTCTTTCCTATTTTGGACAGATGTTAAACTTTGGCATAGTTCTGGCTGACATGTACACAAATATACATAAAACTGAGGATCATAGGGATGTAGTATAACTGTCTCATTTTACAGATGAAAAACCTAAGGTTCAGAGAAATTAAATGAATTAAATGCAATCTTTTCAGTCAAGAACTAACTTACTGTCCTTCAATTTAGTTCAATAATATTTATTAAGTTCTCTCTGTACAAGGCTTTGTGCTGAGTTGGAGGATAATGATGAAAAAAATGATAGTTTTCACTCTTGAGAAGCTTACATTCTAGTCAAGGGAATGAGAGAAGTACAGAAATAATAATTATATCAGATAGAAAACAATTAAGGGCATGGGAGAGGCCAAATGGAACACTCTCAAAGACTCAAGGGATAATTTCTTGCTGAGGAATCAGAGAAGACTTCATGGAGGATGTGACCTGGTTTTTTTTTTTTTTTTGTTTTGTTTTGTTTTGTTTTTTGAAGAAAAAGGTTTTTTAACAAAGCTGGACTTTAGGTGGAATGAGGAGATTTATAAATTCCCATAAAGACTTCCCAAGTTTATTTTTGAACCAGTGTCAGTCTAAATATTTATAATTAATAAAGCTTGAAAAAGTAAAGAAAATACTCTGTCTCTTCCATCAGTAGTTGTATCTATTTTGAAAGTATTCCATGGGGAAATTAAAATACATATACATGCACATGTTTATCCCTTCCAGCTCCAGCTCCATGATTCTTTGATTATCCAACAGTGGACATTTTAGCAAGGTCAGGTTAACAGCTTTCCCCATTTGCACTGTTTTTGTGGAAATATTCTGCTAAATTTATTCAAAAGATGGCTTCTAAATGGTGAAAACTACTGAAAGGATAATAGGTATATTGCTCAAAGGATTTGTCTGTTCTAGGAAGTAGTAGCAATAATAATAATAGCCATTTTAAACATAGTATTGTAAAGTTTGGAAAGTCATATACATTACATATAACACACATATGTGTACATATACATACACATATATACACACATGTAAATTTGATCCTCACAATAATCCTGTGAGGTAAGAGTTACTATTATTTCTGTCTTACAGATGAGAAAACTAAAATTCAGAATAATTAAGCAATCTTTGTTTAGTGTCACACAGCTAGGATTTGAATCTAGCTTTTTATTTGCCTGCAAGGATTGTAATCTATCCATTACTATTTTTTATGGTTCAGTTATTTTGAGTCATGACTGACTCTTTGTAAATCCAGGAGTGATTTTCTTGGCAAAGATGACAGAAAGGCTTGCTATTTCCTTCTCCAGCTCATTTTACAAATGAGAAAACTGAGGCAAACAGGGTTAAGTGACTTGCCCAGGGTCATGCAGACAGCAAATGTCTGAGGTCACATTTGAACTCAGGAAGATGATTCTTCCTGACTTTTAACTCCAAACCTAGATGCCACCTAGCTGCCCCTACCCACTATGAGAGTACCCAATTAACCATCATGCTGAGTATACAGGTAAAAGAAAAAAAATTGATCAGAGCTGGTCAAATTAATTTTCTTTTCTCCAATAGTTCTGATTGAGGCTGGTGAGCAAAATTTGGGCCAAGGGCCAAAATCCTTCAATTACAACAATACTTGAAACACCTGTATTAACAAGCAAAAGTTTAAAAACTAACTTGTCCTAACAAGTAACATTGTGACTTGAAGCTGTGCTTCAATGTTAATGAAATGGAGGTGGCTTGAACTGGGAATATAAGATTCAGCTAATTAACAGGAAATGAAACTCACTAATTTGAAGTCCAAACCCATTGGGCAAGACTTCTGTACAATGTGATTTTATACATTGGTGTAACTCAATAGGCATTAAATAATAACATAAAAACATTAAAAATTATAGTGTTAAGCATGATATTAAATAAGTTAGGAGTTCCCATTAAGTAGATAGTAGAATAACAGTTAAGAAAAAAGAAGTTTAATTCTTGGTTCTACCTTAATAAGACACCGACACCAGCTTAAAATTTTTCTTTAAGCCTTTTAATTAAGACTTAGAAATATGGGAGTTTGGCAACTGCCAACAACCTTCCAATGGAAATGTTGGATATAACACAGTCCATTACTTAGAAAGATCCTATTTATACTCCCACTAAATTAGCCTCCAGCCTTGACACCAATAATGCCAGTAGATTATATACTCCTTCTTTAGTTACTCTCTCTCCAACCCAAGAACTACAGTTCCCTTCACTTTGATGTCAAGAACTTGGAACTAGAGCCTGGGCAGGAATCTGACAGAATCCTACTTATCCACAGGGTTTTAACCCATGTTTTCCTTAGTTTACTTTTGATATACTATAGACAAATAGGATTTCATGGGGTGCCTGGGGGCTCACTTGCAGTTATAATGTCATCTCTAAGGGAACATGAATTCTAAATAAAAAACAATCAATTTGTACCCTTCCCTTTGGAACCCAAGTCATTTGTAAGTTGGGAACTGTCAGTCTATAATACATCATTAAGTTGCATCTGTTCCCTTAGGAGGCTGTTACCACAAGAAATGCAGTTCAAGGAAAGTCAGAAAATGATGTTCTAAAAGTTAGTTATGCTATATGTAATAAATCCATAAGATTTTTTTTCCTCACAAGTCTTTAAAGATGGCATTGAAACGGTGTTTGCTCCATATCACTAAGGATACTGCTTTTAAGTGAGTTATCAGGAACAAAGAATCTAGGTGTCTCTACTTTGATAAAATCATATACACCAAAAATTAAATCGATTTCACAGATGTTCACTTAGAAAGCATTACTTAGGAATAGCTACCACTTTTTCTTCTCAAGCTTTCTACATTGCCCATGATGACTTTGTCAAACCCTAACCAAAGTAATCTTAGCACCATCAGTGGTAGGTGATATAATATTCCCAAATTTATACCTAAAGAAACGGAACCTGAAGAGAACCTAAATAATTTACCTAAAGCCACAAAGGGACCTGGTATCAGAGCCAGGATTGCAAGGTAGGAATTCTTGGTTCCTAATCCTGTGTTTAGACACACCTCTATTTCACATGGCTGGAATGAGCAGAATGGGTGTGGTTTCCTACTAAAAGGATACCGTCATCTTCATTAGGCTCACACAAAAATTACTTATTATAAGGAATTACTGGTGGGGCATTATTTCTTTGACTCTCTCCTATTTCTCATCATCTCTGAAGTATGGACAATTGAAAAGAGAGACTCTCCCTTTCAAGTCTTTTTTTTCCCCCTTTTTTCCTTGATACATTCTATTTATGAAATGTTGATGGGCATGATTAGCTTAATGGAGAAAATTCTTGCGTGTGATGGTGTCTAATCTAAAAGTGTTGAACAGGTCAGCTAAAAAAAATGTCGTGTTAAAAAAATTGCAAAAGAATACTGAAGTTTAGGTTTGTAAAAAGATTCTTTGTATTTACGTGTGTATTCACCTGGGTTGTGGAATGCTCTCTATTGAGATGGCTTCTAATCCCCTTCATTTTGGTTTTTTTTCTTCAATTTAGCTGAGATGACAACTATTTAAAAATATATAGAAACTTTTTAATCTAAAATTTATAAACTCCCTTAGTTCATAGATTTTTACATAAATTTAAAATTAAAGTGCATATGGGTGAGAGACCATAGTAGATAAAAAAGAATGTAGTGAGGGAATTGGTAGTTTGATAAAGTATAAACTTTCCAGTTTCTGTCCCCATACTTTGTCAACTGTCTTCTACTTTGACAACCGCATGCCCTAATACTCCCAACTTTTGTTGTAATCCAGCTAATCTGCTTGTCACTGTCTTCACCCACATACATTTTGCTCATTCCTGCCTCTGTTTCTTTTCTCATCCCTTTCCACCTACCTAGAATGTTGATACCCTTGATACCACATTTTCAACTTACATCCACTATATATATTTTTTTCCTCTAAAATCTCTTTCAAAAGCTACTTTCTCCAGGAAGAATTTCCCACTTTGACTGAAAAACACCCCCTTTCTTCCCAATGGAAAACCCACCCCATTCTTCATTTGGTCAGAGTGGATGCTTTCTATTTAAATCATAATATTGTACACATATTTGAATATTACATTCTTACTGCTCTTTTAATTTTTGGGCTGGATTTGTAATTTAACTAATATAGGAAAATTCCTAGGGAAACAGTTTCCTTCACAAAGGCAGGTGAGCAGCTGGTCTATAAGTACTGTCTTAGAAAGATGCCTGGAACATTACAAGGTCACAGGACTCATCCACAGTAACTGCTGCCAAAATGAGTTAAAGGTGAGGCTTGAAACCTAAGGCTTCCTTCCTCTGAGGCTGCTTTTCCATCTTCAGAAATACCCACATATATACATACACATATTTATTTACCTCCAACTTGATTTTAACTTTCTCTTTCAAGAAATTATTTTTGATTTCTAATATGCCTCTAAAATTTAGTGTACTCCAAACAGGATTGCAGTAATTTATTTAACTCTCCCTCCCCTTTAGAGAAAATTGAGAGAACATTTAAAGGAAAAATTTTTGAAGGCTTAATTAATTCGTGGTAATAAACAGAAGTTATAAGTAGCATACTTTGGCTTAATATAAGGAAGAAAGATCATCAATTACAAAATGGAATTATAGGTAGTGAGTTTCCCATCTTTAGAACTGCTCAGAGCTTGTATGACCATTTATGGAGGGCAGAAACACTGGCCATACTTTAAATTGGCCTTGGTGAGTTCTCAGGCTCTTTCCAAATCTTGTATTACATTCCATGATTTGGATTATAATTTGGATTATAGAATTCTCACTGGATATGGTTTTGAATCAAATGCATTGTGTTCTACTGTTGATGAGATTTGAATAAGAAATAATTTAATTTAATTCAACTCCTTATCAATAAACATGCTAAGCACCAAGTCTATTAAGAGAGGCAGCTAGGTAGCTCAGAAGATAGAACCTGGACTCAAGAATCCAAGAGTTCAAATAGGACCTTAGAAATTTACTAGCTGTGTGACCCTAGCCAAGTCACTTTACTTTAATCCACAGGAGAAAAAATGGTAAATGACTCTTGTATCTTTGCCAAGAAAACCCCATATGGGAGCCAGACACAACTAAATAACTGAAAACAACAAATTAAAAGCTGTGCCAGATCTTGGTGAAACAAAAACAAGAAACAACATGATACTCTGTTCTCAAAGAACTTTACAATAATATGTGTGTGTGTGTGTGTATGGATGATGAGTTGGTAAAACATATACACAAGTAACTTAATACATATTCGGGATGATCACGTGCACTTATTCATATGGTGAACTCATTGAACCCTCAAAAATTTTTCCTTAATATTTTCTTTTACTTTAGTCACTGCAGCACTGTGTGCAGCACACAAAACTTTGGAGTAATTAAAAAATCAAATAAATGAATGGAAATTTTTTGTACTTTATTATCATAAGAATTGGGACCTTTGAAAGAATCAGATTCAACTCTCTCATTTTATAGATAACTGGGCACTGACAGATCAAGTGATTGGCTCAAGGTTATTCAGAGGTCAAACAGCACAAGGATTTGAACACAGGTGTTATGAACCATGAGTTTTTGTCATCATCACTCTTCTCCTCTTTGTTTTTAGATAACAGATTTTTACTCACTGAATCTCTTCCCCTTCATCTCCCTAGAAGCCATTCTTTGTAACCATGATATTGGACTCAAATAGAAACAGATCCCTGAAGTCAGCATGAATTAACATCTATTTTAATTGCATTTTATTTTGTTAATTTGGGGGGTTTGTTATATTTATTTTATTTAATTTCTTAATTATATTTTAGACTAGTTGGGTACATCAGGATTTTACTGGCTGTTGAGTTTGATACACCTGAAGTATAATTAATAATTTAAAGAGAAGAAAAAGAAAAAAAAATTCTGCAAAACTAATCGATACCTTCAAACAATGACATTAAAAACAATGTGCTTAAGCCATGGATCCTATGCTTTTGCAGAGGCGTGGGAGGTATCTCCTAAACATAAATTGTTTCTGATTTTGCATCACACAGATTTGATTGCTTTGTGTTTGTTATTCTTTTCACTTACACTGTTACAGTCATTGTGTTTATACTATTTTTCAGCTCTGGCTATTTCATTTTTCATTGTTTCTAAATTTTTCCATGCTTCTCTGTATTTGTTATGTTGGTCATTTTTTACTGCCCATTAATACTCCATTATATTCATATACCACAACTTGTTTAGCTATAAATATCTTGGTATATGAGGAGTCTTTCTTTTTTTTTAATCAATGACTCCTTGGAATTATATAACTAGTAATCGAATTTTTGGCTGCTTTAATCACTTTATTTGTACAATTCCTCCACTAAAAGAATATTAGTTTACCTATCTCTACGAGATGATTCCTTCTTTGATGATTCTTCCCATCTTTTGTCATTTGGGGCAATTTGAAGGGTGTAAGGTGAAGTATCAAGATTGTTTTGATTTGTATTTTTTATTATTGGTGATTTAGAATATCCTTTAATGTGATTGTTATTATTTTGTATTTTTTGATTATTTCATATCCTTAGGTCATTTGTTTATTGAATGACTTTTGATATTACCTATTTTCTGTTGCCATATCTTGGATATAAAGTATACATTTCCTTATCTCAGAAATGTAATATTAAGATTGCTTCCATTTTTCATTTTTCCAGTTTTCCCATTGTTTTCAGTAAATTTCTTCCATTTTCATCTTAAATCCATTACAGATTGGATCTATTGTAGAGTCACTATCTCCCAATATAGAATGTAATCAATGAACATGCGATTCAGTGGAATCCCTTTCCTACATTGGTTCAAAATCTCCCCCTTTCTCTGTTTCAGTCTTTGTCTTTGCCACCTCTCCTATTCTCCTTAGAGAGAATTTCTATTCTTATTTCTTAGACTTAAGGAGCTACTTTCTCTTTTTTTATTTAGCCATGGACTAGATTTGGGCAAATTATATCTTCACTTCTATCTTTTGTTTCCTTTCCCCTCTTTTATATATATCCTTTTATTCTGAAATTTAGTTCCGAAAAGCACATTGATTTGCCAGAACAAATGAGGCTATAGTATTTAGTTCTTGGCATATCAAGTCTATTCCTTCACTATTACTTCCTTTATTTCTTTAAGTTCTGTTGTCATCTTTATTTCTTGGTGTTTTCCTTAAAATCAAGAAATGTCTTATTCTTTCTGATTTTTTTCTCATTTAATAATCTCTAGAAATGGATAAGTTTATTCCATTACTTAATTTTTTCTTGGTACTTAATTTACCTACATTTAGTGTTTCTGTTTTTTGGGGTGTTTGCAAGTAGAACGATAAACTCACATTTGTATTTTCCCCCATAGCAAAGCTTCAAATGATTCTTTTTTATTCAATACCCATCTTTTTTTAATTGATGATTAGTCTCAGATTTGTAGGATCTTTTATTTTGGTTGAATTTTTTGAATATCCAAATGTTATTCTACTTTCTTCTATGGTCTTTGGTGGGTGCCAAATAATCTTGTCTTAACTGAATTTCCTTCATTTTTGAATGTCTTTTTTCTCTCCTGGTTGCTTCTAGAATTTGTTATCCATCATTGGAACTATTCAATTTAAGCACTAAATATCTTGGAGTTTGAAGCATATTTTTTTTTCCTCTGATGATAATGTGTGGATTCTATTGATGGGTGTCTTCCCCTCCTCCCTCCAGATTCAAAATTTCTGGGCAGTTTAGCTGCATTATTTCTTTCCTTGTGGTGTACAGGCTTCTTGACTTGTCTTGTTTTTCTTAGTGATATGATCCCTAATTTTTTTTTAACTATACATCTGTTCTATAAGATAAATGGATTCTGCTTGCCCAGAGAAGATATCTTTCAATGTTATTAGTTTTTGGTTCCATCCTAGATTGTCACCTTAGATTCAAGTTTTTATATTCTAGTAATTATTTATGTTTTGAAAGACATAAATTCTGCCATTTATTTCCTTCTAATTTTTCTCATAAGTTTGACTTCTCTCTTAAATCATTATGGAACATCCAACTGTGACTTAATGTTCTCTTGGCAATTCATAGGTTGTTCCATTGGATACTGGTTCAATTTGCTTCGTCTTGCAATATCTATTTAAATAGGCTTGTATCTCTTGGATATCTTGGTACTCATCTTGCCTTCAAATTTTGCATCTTCTTTACTGAATTATTTACTTGTGTTCCAAGTTTTTAATTTCATTTTCTTTTTGAAATATTTTGTTTTTAGCTCTGTTGTTCACTTTCTGATTTCTTTATAAATGGTGGGTTAACTCACAGGTCTAAATTAAAAGACGGTCTCAACTTCCTCCTGCATTGAAAATTTGTTTTTCACTGGCCTTGGTTCTTGTCCAAAAAGATTCTTGGTGGAGATAGGACTGGCCCCAGCTGAATTCAAGTTTTCTTTACTTCAGGGTCAGTAAAGCCATACAATCTAATTCCTTGCCCTAGTCCACCTTTTCTCTAGTGCTATGGCTGGACTAAATTTGCATTTATTCCTTTTTGCAAAATTAGGGGATATTAGAATCAGTGTTCTGGACAGTTTCTATTAATCTGTTGGGGGAAGAATAATATTCTCACTATCATTACTCTTTTTACTCACACTGCTGAGACCTAATGTCCCTTGATAGTTGCAACAGGACACTGGAGGATGGGTGAAAGTGGGGTATGCCAGCAGAAATTCTTCAGCAGGAGGAAAATCTCTAAATAGGTCAAAAAGGACAAAAGTATGGGTGTAATTATGAATCTTGCCAGAGCCAGATTATTGGGTGAGGGGTACAGAATAGCATTTTTTACAGTTAATCAAGGCTGTTTGTTACCTTGTTGACGTTTTTGCTTTTTATCCTATGGATTATGCAGAAATAGCTCTAGCTCTTTGGAGAAAAGAGCTGACTGAAGAAAATATTTAACACTTCATTTGTGGATTATGTGGCATGTACTTCTTTCAGGCAGGAGCTGAGTTTATTGAAAGTAGCTAGGAGTTATTAAAAAAATTTCTTATTTTGGGTTTTGGTAATTTGTTAACTACTTTTGTACCATTGATTTTCATTCAGTGGTCATTCTCCTTGGCTGAAAAAAATAAGATTCAAATACTTCTTCCTTGTCTCTTGCACTCATCGACTCTACTCCATCTATCTAGCCTAGCAGAAGTTCTACCCTTTATTGGATTTTCCTCTTGCCATAGTCTAAGTTAATGACTATATCAATTAGCACAAGTTTACGAAACTATAATGGTCCTAAGGTCATTCTTTAAGGATCATGCCACACTTCTCTCTTCCTTCTTATCCGTTCTGACTTTCATCTTCTGTTTTTTCTTTTTTCTGGAGGTGAATGAGCATTCTCTCAATTGATATTTACTTTTCTGTGTCCAGGAGTTCTGGGCAATTTTCTTGTAATATTTCTTTGAATTGTTATTCTGGGAAAATAATGCTCAGGTTGTCTCTACATATGTTGTCTTCAAGATCAATATATTTTGTTTGAATTGAGAGAATGCTTTTTTAAAAAGTGTTATTGTTTTTTACTTTTCTTTTTCTAGATTGTCCTTTACTTCTGTGAATTCCTAATCAGTTATTCTCTACCTTGCAGATTCAAGTTTTCTATTCTGCTAATTATTTCTGTTGTTCAGGTCATAAATTCTGCTCTCATAATTCTCATTTCTCTTTTAAACCACTTAGAAACAGTGGATTGTTGTTTCATGTTCTTCTCAAAGCCAAAGACAGGGTACTCTGTCTCATCAAGTGTTGAGTCATTTTCCTTTTCCTTTTTCTTGGGGTAATATTTATTGATAGAAGCCTAAATTAGTTTACCAGGTCTGTAGGCTACATTTGCTTTTGCTGTTAATGCTTTCTTTGTTGATTTATTTGCTTATGTTCAAGGTCTTTGAATTTTTGTCTTTCTGAGATCTTTGGTAATTTCAGCTCCTTCCCCCCAATTTTACCCTTTAGATTACTTTTTGACTCAGTCTTCTTTGATGGTGGGTTCCTTCGGATCTCAAAGCATCTTAGCATTATCCCATGCATCATCCCAATTTAAGTCTTTGCTCCAAGTGACTCTTCTGATTATAGAACTGGCCCCAGCTGGATGCTTCCAAAGATGCATGGTGGCCACTGAGGGCTCAGCAAACTTTTGTGATCTAGACCCTGAACTTGCAGGGCATTGGAAAGACAGAAGGTATGGGATTGTATTTTGTTGCAAGTCTGTGGACTAGGTTGGCCAATGAAGCCTCATAGATGTTTTTGTGTGGACAGTGGGGAAGGGGGTTAGTATTCAAGTCAGTTTTGTTTTTTTTTTAAATTTTCTTTTGGATTTCTAGGGTTCTAACCACTGAGACAATCAAAGTGCTTTAACTTTAGAGAATCATACTATTTTGGAGAGGTTTGAGAAGCTGTGTGGAAGCGCAGAAAATGTCTAGTCTTTCATGGATTTAGTCACATGACCCAGAAGTCCTTGCATATGTTTAAAGATTTAGATTAGTTATTGTTGATTGATCAACTATGATTGACTTAGCTTAGCTCTTTTCAGCAATACAATGATCCAAGACAATTCCAAAATACTCGTGATGGAAAGTATGCACCTCAACAGAAAGAACTGATGGAGCCTGAATGTAGACTGAAACATACTATTTTCACTTTCATTATTTTTTTCATAGTGTATTCCTTTTACATTTTTTGGTAATTATTTTGCAGAGTTTTTTCTTTCACAACTTGACTAGTATGAAAATAAATTTTATGTGATTACACATATATAATCATCTTAGAGAAGGTAGAAGAAAATTTGAAGGAAAAAAATTGTTAAAAATCATCTTTACATATAATTGGAAAAAATAAAATACTATTAAAAAAGATCTAAGTTAATGAACTTTTTGTTTCTTCACATCAGTATTTTGAACTAATCCCACAGAAATCCCATAGAAAAGGAAATGACTTCAAATTTGTCTACTTAAATACCAATGTAGAAAAACTTACTTCTCAGGTAATAGGATTTTTTATATTCAGTTTCCCCTCTAGAAATATGTTATTTCTTTTATCAATCAAAATATAGAGCAACAAAATGCAGCCTTTTCACAGACTCAAAAGTCTATTTCATTCTTTAGCAGACAGCAGTCTATAAGATACCTAGATACGGTAATGGTTGCAGGCTACTCTTGAAACCCTATTCTCATTTAATAAGATAAATGACAGAAAATTAGTCAAGACAAGCATTTGCCTGTATATTTTGTCCTACTATCACTTAAGTTATAGCAGAGAAGTGTTTCCCTCTCATATTACTTCATTAATAATAATAGAAGGAAAAATCCTCCCCCTCCCCCATGTAACAAAAGAAAATATTTGTGGCTCAGAAGCTTTCCTTCAGTGAAAGGCCTAAATTGGAAATGGCTTCAGTCATTTAATTAATTTCACAATGGCGCATGATGTAATGACTCTCTACTAGTCCTCTTAGTAGATCCCTACCTCACCCTTTCTAAACAAATTTTTTTACATTATTTTATAATAAATTTCAAAAGAAGTTAAAATAGTGGCAAAGGAGTTGAGACTGGATAGTTAGGCTCCTTGGATAGAAATGTGATTTATCAGTTGTGATATCACAGATGACCAAATATTTTTATTTGCCTTATATTGGCAGTTATAAGGTCACTGTAAACAATTATCTCATTTGTTATATCATTCAAGGAATTTTTGTATAATTCTGATGTAAGTATAGGAAACATCTTGTTGGAAGAAAATCATTATGGTGGCTCTTTGATCTAGGCCAACAATAAGGATTTATTAAATTCCTTCCCTATGTCAGGCATTATTCCTGGTGTGAGTCCACAAAAAAGGTATAAATAGTCTCTTCCCTCAAGAAGCTCACATTATAAAAGGGGAGACAAACAATAATGATGATGATAACAATAATAATAATAATAAATTAGCATTTATATAGCACCTATTACAAGCTAAGCATTTTACAAATTGTGATGATGATTGCCTTCTTTCTTGAAGAGAAAAATGACATCACTACATTAGAGATGAGATACAGTATGTATGATCAGAACAACACAAGCTTGGAATGCTCTGCCACAGGTTGAGCACAATCAATCCCTACGAACATTTGGGGTTGCATCTTTAACTGCACATCTCACGTTTCCTTTGGGCTAATTCAGTTCTGCTTTGCTCATAGAGGATAACACCTTCTCTGATGAGGGCACGCCATGCTGGGTGATCCTGTGTGATGTCCCCCATGTCATACAATCAATTCTAAAGTTCTTAAGAGAGACCTTGACAGTGTCCTTGTATCACTTTTTCTGATCACCTTGTGAGTACTTGCCCTGTGTGAGCTCTCCATAAAATAGATACTGGTTAAGCATTTTAGAAAAATTATTTCATTCAATTCCCATGAAGATCCTGTGAGACAGGTTCCATTATCTTCTCCATTTTACAGTTGAGGAAGTTGAAGAAACAGAAGTTAAGTGACTTGATAAGCTGGATTTGAACTCAGGAAAATAAGTCTTCAACATTCCAGACCCCAGTGTTCTAGCCAACAAGCCATCTAGCTGCACCTGATAAGAGAACTAGGTATGTATAAGATACAAAAATCTTAAGTGAAGTTTTTGGTTATTAAAGCCTGAAAAGTGTACTAAGAGTTTTGGGGACTTTTTTTTGAGAGCAGACAAAGATAAGCTTAGAAAAAAAGGCATTAGCAGTCAGTGGGCATGAGGTGGGGTGAAAAAAGCCCCCTGAAGTAGGTGGGACTTAAACGAATCTTGAAAAAAGAGAAAATAAGAAGCAGAAGCATCCTCCAGACTTGGGGAACAATTAGTGTGAAAGCAGAGATGTAAGAAACAGTGTAAAGAGATGGAATGTAAGGAACAGCAAACAGTGAGCAAGTCAGAAGGGGCAGGATTATAGCTGTATAGGGATAGGGGCAGGTGTAAAAAAGACTACAGAGGATGGGGTTAGTTTGTGAAAAGTTTTAAATGTCAAAATAGAAAGCTTTATGCTTAATTCTGAAAGTCATAGGAAATTTAAAAAAAATTAAATAGTAAACAAAAAATAAGCATAATGGGATCTTATCTTCTCTACCATCTTCCCATTCAATGGTGAGAGGGAAACATGGCCCACTCTGGAATAATGCTTGTAAAAGTCTGCTTATTTCTTTATAATACCCTCTTCAAGAATGGGTTTAATATATACATAGACAGAAATTTTACAATAATATTTATATGAGAAAATAGGCATACAGATCAGTAGTTGGTGTTCTGTTGATCTTCCTTTCTTGGTAGTTATTAAAATGTTATGTGTGGTTTTTTTTAAATTTTTTAACCTTTATCTTTCTGAGGGACAATACCTCAAGAACTTTAAAACTGTTATCTTCAGTATGGTATATTGCAGCTGCTTTTTCCTTTCCCCCCCTTTTTTTGGTTTTGTTTAAGCTTTTAAAAAGATATGTAATGGAAATATATTAAAAATTGATTGTTATACCCATTCCTATTAAAAATACTAGAGAGTATAGGAATAAATGGGCTTTTCCTTAAAATGATTAGTAGCATCTACTTAAAACCATCAGCAAGCATGATATGTAATGGAGACAAACTAAAACCATTTCCTATAAGATCAGGAATGAAACAAGGTTGCCCACTGTCAACATTACTATTTAATATTGTATTAGAAATGTTAGCTTTGGCAATAAGAGAAGAAAAAGAGATAAAAGGAATTAGAGTAGCTAATAAGGAAAACAAATTATCACTCTTTGCAGATGACATGATGGTATACTTAGAGAACCCTAGAGACTCAACTAAAAAACTACTAGAAACAATTCACAACTTTAATAAAGTTGCAGGATTCAAAATAAATCCACATAAATCATCAGCATTTTTATATATTACCAACAAAGTTCAGCAGCAAGAGATACAAAAAAGTTCCATTCCAAATAACGGATGATAGTATAAAATATTTGGGAATCTATCTGCCAAGGAAAAGTCAGAAACTATATGAACTAAACTACAAAACACTTTCCACACAAATTAGATCAGACCTAATCAATTGGAAAAATATTAAGTGCTCATGGGTAGGCCGAGTAAATATAATAAAAATGACAATACTACCCAAACTAATCTATTTATTTAGTGCCATACCAATCAAACTCCCAAGAAATTATTTTACAGATCTAGAAAAAATAGTAGCAAAGTTCATTTGGAAGAACAAAAGGTCAAGAATTTCAAGGGAATTAATGAAAAAAAAAGGTAGATGAAGGTGGCCTTGCTGTACCAAATCTAAAACTATATTATAAAGCAGCGGTCTTCAAAACCATTTGGTACTGGCTAAGAAATAGAGCAGTCGATCAGTGGCATAGGATAGGATATCAGGGCAATCTAGGCAATAACCTTAACAATTTAGTGTTTGATAAACCCAAAGACCCCAGCTTTTGGGATAAGTACTCACTATTTGGCAAAAACTTCTGGGAAAATTGGAAACTAGTGTGGAAGAAATTAGGGTTTGACCCACACCTAACACCAAATACCAAGATAAGATCTAAATGGGTTCATGATCTAGATATAAAGAGTGATTTTGTAAGCAAATTAGAGGAACGTAATATAGTTTACCTCTCAGACCTGTGAAGATGAAATAAATTTCTGTCCAAAGAAGGTCTGGAACTCTTAATTGAATACCAGATAGATAATTTTGATTATATTAAGTTAAAAAGTTTCTATACCAATAAAACTAATGCAGACAAGATTAGGAGGGAAGCATCAAATTGGGAAATCATCTTTACATTTAATGGTTCTGATAAAGGCCTCATTTCTAAAATATATAGAGAATTGTCTCATATGTATAAGAATTCAAGCCACTCTTCAATAGATAAGTGGTCAAGGGATATGAACAGACAAGTTTCAGATGATGAAATTAAAACCTTCTCTAGTCATATGAAAAGTTGCTCCAAATCACTATTGATCAGAGAAATGCAAATTAAGACAACGCTGAGGTACCACTACACACCTGTCAGATTGGCTAAGATGACAGGAAAAGATAATGATGAATGTTGGAGGGGATGTGGGAAAGCTGGGACACTAATAAATTGTTGGTGGAACTGTGAACGGATCCAACCATTCTGGAGAGCAATTTGGAAGTATGCTCAAAAAGTTATCAAACTGTGCATACCCTTTGACCCAGCAGTGTTTCTACTGGGCCTATATCCCAAAGAGATCTTAGAGGAGGGAAAGGGACCCACATGTGCAAGAATGTTTGTGGCAGCCCTTTTTGTAGTGGCTAGAAACTGGAAACTGAATGGATGCCCATTAATTGGAGAGTGGCTGAATAAATTATGGTATATGAATATTATGGAATATTATTGCTCTGTAAGAAACGACCAGCAGGATGATTTCAGATAGGCCTGGAGAGACTTGCAAGATCTGATGCTGAGTGAAACGAGCAGAACCAGGAGATCATCATACACGGCAACAACAATATTACATGATGATCAATTCTGATGGACATGGCTCTCTGCAACAAAGAATTGTCTCAAACCAGTTCCAATTGTTCACTGAAGAAAACCATATACACTCAGAGAGAGGGGTATGAAATAGGGACCACAACATAACATTTTCATGCTCTCTATTGAGGTTTGCTTGCATTGTGTTGCCTTTCTCTGATTTTCTTTTTTTTCTTGTAGATAGGATTTTTCTTGCACAACTTGTCAAGTATTTCAACATTATTAACATGTAGTGGACTTCCTGCCATCTAGGGGAGGGGAGGGGACTGGGGGTAAAATTTGTAATGGAAAGCTTTGTAAAGATCAATGCTGAGGAACTACCCATACATATGTTATACAAATAAAATGCTTTAATAAAATAATTGATTGTTATATGGATAACCTATATCAGATTGCTTGCTGTCTTGAGGAGAAGAGAGGTGAGAAAGGGAAGGAGAGAAAAAAAAATTGGAACTCAAAAATTTTACAAAAGTAAATGTTGAAATCCACTTTATAATCAGAAAAAATAATATACCATTAAAAGACAATTTTTAAAAAGGAATGAGATGGTATAATAAGAAGACAATATAAAATGTCACATCCTACAGTACATGGTCTAGAAAAAAATAGGTTCCAACTAGAAGAACACATGAGGCAAAAGGATAACTCAAAGATCCTAATTGGATGAAAATTATTTTTCAAATGTACATGGCTCTTTTCCGGGATCTTAAGTATAGGAGCCCTTGTAGAGTTCTGAAGTCATACTTCTTTCTTGCTAAATGCATTATTTATCTTTCTGATGACAAAGTGAAGAAGGGAAAGTTCACACTACTTCTGAGCTCATTCCCCATCCTCTAGCCTTCTACTGCCCTGTGATTATAAGTGTAAGGATCTAGTGCCTCAAAGCATTGTCAAAGCTAAACTGTTTTCCTTTCACTTATTTGCCTTAGTTCCAGAGCTGTGTCTAATTCTTTCTACAAATATCAATAAATTTCCTCTGATTTTATGCAATGATTTGAAACACTTCACTTTTCACATTTAGTTTCCCTTCCACTGTTTAATTTAATATCAGTGCTTAGAAACTATTCATAATGAACAATTTTCAGATGATGAAATTAAAACTATTTCTACTCACATGAAAAGGTGCTCCAAATCACTACTGATCAGAGAAATGCAAAATAAGGCAACTCGAGATACCACTACACACCTGTCAGATTGGCTAAGATGACAGGAAAAGATAATGATGAATGTTGGAGGGAATGTGGGAAAGCTGGGACACTGATACATTGTTGGTGGAACTGTGAATGGATCCAACCATTCTGGAAAGCAATTTGGAACTATGCCCAAAAGGTTATCAAACTGTGCATAGCCTTTGACCCAGCAATGATTCTACTGGGCCTATATCCCAAAGAGATCTTAGAGGAGGGAAAGGGACCCACAAGTGCAAGAATGTTTGTGGCAGCCCTTTTTTTGTTGCTAGAAACTGGAAACTGAATGGATGCCTATCAGTTGAAGAATGGCTGAATATATTATGGTATATGAATGTCATGGGATATTATTCTGTAAGAAATGCTCAGCAGGGTGATTTCAGAGAGGCCTGGAGAGACTTGCATGAACTGATGCTAAGTGAAATGAGCAGAACCAGGAGATCACTATACACGGCAACAATAAGACTATATGATGATCAATTGTGATGGACGTGGTTCTCTTCAACAATGATATGATTCAAAGCAGTTCCAGCTGTTCAGTGATGAAGAAAGCCATATACACCTAGAGAGAGGCCTATGGGATCTGAGTCTGGACCACAACGTAGCATTTTCACACTCTCTATTGATGTTTGCTTGCATTTTGTTTTCTTTCTCAGGTTTTTTTTTCTTTCTGTATAGCAAGATAACTGTATAAATATATTATATATACATATATGTATATATATATATATATATATATATATACACACAGACATATTCGATCTGTCAAATATTTTAACATAATTAACATGTATTAGACTTCCTGCCATCTGGGGAGGGGGTAGGGAGTAGGAGGGAAAAATTTGTAACAGAACTTTGCAAGGGTTAATGTTGAAAAATTACCTTTGCATGTTTTGCAAATAAAAAGCTTTAATAAAAAAAGAAACTATTCATATTTAGTATATTTGACAGAGTCACAGCATTTTATGTTTTGCAAAGGACTTGACAAGTATTATTTTATTTAATCATCACAAGCAAGGGTGGTAGGTGGTGTTATTGTTCCTATTTTACAGATGAGGAAACTGAGGTAGACAGGTTAAATGACTAGGACCACACAGTTAATTAATTGTCTGAGATTTAATTGTTTGGATTTAAACTCAGGTTTTTCCTAACTCCAGAGCTGTATTCTATTGCCTACCTGTTTCCAATGAAAGAAAAGTTCTCATCTGTCAAAACATTATGGTAGAGAGCATCTCCTTAGTTATTTTAAATGGGTTTAAGAAGATGTGAAATACTTCTTTTATCCTAAGCTTGTTTGGACCCTTAACAAAAGTGTGAAGTTGCCTCTCACAGACTAGAATACATAGATGAAAGTGAATTAGATGGTCCTCAGAACCAATGGATTCATTTATTCCTTACATAATTTTTCTATTTTTTTATCCATATTTCCATTTTTTTAACATTAATAGTTTATACAATAAATTTTAAATGGTTAAGTTGAAAAATTCTGTGGAATTATCAGGTCTCTCCACATACCCCCTTTCTTTTTTTTTTTATAAAGCTTTTTATTTACAAAACATATGAGTGATTTTTCTACATTAACCTTTGCAAAACCTTTTTTTTTTCTCCAAGCTTTTCCCCTCCTTAGCCCCACCCCCACCCTAGATGACAGGTAATCTAATACATGCTAAATAGGATAAATTATATGACAAATACAATACATGCATACATATCTATACAGTTATCTTACTGCATAAGAAACATCAGATCTAGAAAGAGAAGAAGAAAAAACAACTTAAGAAGGAAAACAAAATGCATGGAAATATTCACAGAAAGCGTTAAAATGCTGTGTTGTGGTTCACACTCAGTTCCCACAGGCCTCTCTCTGGATGTATATGACTATCTTCATTGCTGAACAACTGGTTTGAATCACATCATTGTTGAAGAGAACCATGTCCATCAAAATTGATCATCGTATAGTCTTGTTGCTGTGTATAATGTTCTCCTGGTTCTGCTGATTTCACTCAGCATCAGATCATGCAAGTCTCTTCAGGCCTCTCTGAAATCATCCTGCTGGTCGTTTTTTACAGAACAATAATATTCCATAACATTCATATACCATAATTTATTCAGCCATTCTCCAATTGATGGGCATCCTTTCAATTTCCAGTTTCTTGCCACTACAAAAAGGGCTGCCACAAACATTTTTGCACATGTGGGTCCCTTTCCCTCCTTTAAGATCTCTTTGGGATATAGGCCTAGTAGAAACACTGCTGGGTCAAAGGGTATGCACAGTTTGATAACTTTTTAAGCATAGTTCCAAATTGCTCTCCAGAATGGTTGGATCCGTTCACAGTTCCACCAACAATGTATCAGTGTCCCAGTTTTCCCATATCCCCTCCAATAGTTATCATTATCATTTCCTATCATTTTAGCCAATCTGACAGGTGTCACATACCCCCTTTCTTACTCCATATAAAACTGAACTCATTTGTCAGTATGAGAATTATTCTTCCAGTTGTATAGTTGAAGAAACTGAAGTTTGGACATCTTAAGCAACTTGTTCAGCTACTAAGGTGGGGTTTAAATAAAATTTCCTTCTTTTTTTTGGAAACTTGCCCCTCAAACATCCTCTCCTTGGTTTTCAAATATCCTTATTCACTGCCTTTTCACCTACTGTGAAAAAATGTCCTAGATTTTTCTTTTAATACTATCTGACCTTAGTTTCAACTGTGAAAAAGCAATCATAATAGCACTTATCTTATCTGTGTCTTTCATGTATATGTGTATAGACATGTATTTATATAATGTGTATATGTATATATAAACATGCATATTTAGCTGCTTTTTCTGATTTTTGCTCTTTTCAATGCTTTTTCTATCTCCTCTTTTATTTTCATGACTGTAACCAAATGCAATACCTTTATTTACCTTGATTCTGAGGAGTCATAAAAGTTTCTGCAGTTTTTATCTGTCTATCTTTTCTTCGCTTGGATGCCACTGCTTGGTTAAGTATTTCACTGAGATTGCTTTAAACTAGGTTTCCTTCCGGGGGTGGAGCCATGGTGGCGGAGATCAGACAGGAGTCTCTGTAACCTCCTCTAACCTCCCCTCAAACCAACAACATATGAAGCCTCTAGACTGATTTTGAAGCAAAAAAAATCCACAATATCTGGAGAACAACACAATTCTAGAAGAAGATACTCTTGAAGAACCTCAAAACAGGTCTGTTTTAATTGGGCAGGGGGGTGGCCTGCTGAACCCAGACTGCAGCGCAGGGAGACCGGGGCAGGGAGCTGGAGAAGGGAGCTGGAACAGGAGTCAGAACAGGAGTGGGAGCGTTGTGCTTTTCACACACCTGGGAGTCTTCTGCGGGCCTCTTGGACCAATCTGTCCTGATTGTGGGCAGGTGGTTTGGAGGGTCTGCCTTTTGAGGGGGATAGATTGTGAACCACTGAACCCCTGAAGAGCATCAGACCTAGCTGCTATTACAGAGCACCTTAAAGAATCAATCAATCAACAGGACTGATCAGCACCAGAAATAATTCAATCAGCAGAACTGCCCAGTACCTGAAATAATTCAATCAG
>JAJPUD010013004.1:0-17610 GCA_023553655.1 Myrmecobius fasciatus
TTTGGGATAAATACTCTCTATTTGGCAAAAACTGCTGGGGAAATTGGAAACTAGTGTGGAAGAAATTAGGGCTTGACCCAAACCTAACACCACATAACAAGATAAGATCTAAATGGGTTCATGATCTAGATATAAAGAGGGACTTTTTAAGCAAGTTAGAGGGATGTAATATAGTTTATCTCTCAAACCTGTGGAGATGGAATAAATTTATGTCCAAAGAACACTGGAACTCCTAATTGAACACCAGATGGATAATTTTGATTATATTAAGTTAAAAAATTTCGGTACAAACAAAACAAATGCCGACAAGATTAGGAGGGAAGCATCACATTGGGAAATCATCTTTACATTTAATGGTTCTGATAAAGGCCTCATTTCTAAAATATATAGAGAATTGTCTCATATATATATAAGAATTCAAGCCACTCTTCAATAGATAAGTGGTCAAGGGATATGAACAGACAATTTTCAGATGATGAAATTAAAACCATCTCTAGTCATATGAAAAGTTGCTCCAAATCACTATTGATCAGAGAAATGCAAATTAAAACAACTCTGAGGTACCACTACACACCTGTCAGGTTGGCTAAAATGATAGGAAAAGATAACGATGAATGTTGGAGGGGATGTGGGAAAACTGGGACACTAATACATTGTTGGTGGAACTGTGAACCATCCAACCATTCTGGAGAGCAATTTGGAGCTATGCTCAAAAAGTTGTCAAACTGTGCATACCCTTTGACCTAGCAGTGTTTCTACTGGGCCTATATCCCAAAGAGATCTTAGAGGAGGGAAAGGGACCCACATGTGCAAGAATGTTTGTGGCAGCCCTTTTTGAAGTGGCTAGAGATTGGAAACTGAGGGGATGCCCATCAATTGGAGAGTGGCTGAATAAATTATGGTATATGAATGTTATGGAATATTATTGCTCTGTAAGAAACGACCAGCAGGATGATTTCAGAGAGGCCTGGAGGGACTTGCATGAACTGATGCTGAGTGAAACGAGCAGAACCAGGAGATCATCATACACAGCAACAACAGTATTACATGATGATCAGTTCTGATGGACATGGCTCTCTGCAACAAAGAATTGTCTCAAACCAGTTCCAATTGTTCACTGAAGAAAACCATATACACCCAGAGAGAGGGAAATGAAATATGGACTGCAACGTAACATTTTCATGATCTTTATTGACATTTGCTTGCATTGTGTTGCCTTTCTCTGATTCTTTTTTTTCTCGTAGGTAGGATTTTTCTTGCATAAATTGTCAAGCATTTCAACATTATTAATATGTGGTGGACTTCCTGCCATCTATGGGAGGGGAGGGGACTGAGGGTAAAATTTGTAATGGAAAGCTTTGTAAAGATCAATGCTGGGGAACTACCCATACATATGTTATACAAATAAAAAGCTTTACTAAAAAAATAAAATAAATAAATAAATACAGTTTAATTAAAGATATAATATAAAAAAAGAATCAAAAATTATCTCTATCTCTTGATTTTAAAAGTTTGCAAATAAGAGACCAATGAAGTCGTCATTTCTTGATTTAGTTGGAAATGTGTACTTATTTTCCATTAATTGTGCTTCTATTTACTTCCTGCCTTGTCTAAGAGGGAATACGTACACATGAATACTTGCTTTTTACCTTTTGGCTTTCTTGTAAAGTAATGCAATAACGGAGAAATGATCAAAGAACTAATTGGTTTGTTAGTCAAGCTTACTAGCTTTGATTTAACTGAGACAAATTAGACAGATCATTGTGGTACCCTGCAAACATCTGCAGGGGAAAGAAAAATCAAAAATAGTGATAAACAGAATTGACTTCCTCCTGTTAGCACTTTTCATCCAGCTGTACCCACTAAAAAAAAATGGTTCACATTAAACCACATTTTGGATTTCAGTTCTGAAGGCCTCACAAACAAAAGTGCCATCTTTTCCAATAACTGTCTCTTCTATCCAACTGTTGCTGTAGAGTTGAACTATGAATCTGATATTTGCTTGTAAGGTAAATAGGCAAAAAACAATAAGGGATATGTCTATTCTAAGCTAACGCAACACATGTGAATCTTGCAGTCTCTTATTTGGTTCTATTTATGGGGCAACAGTGAGTTTTACATTAATAAGTATAATCCTTGTAAGTCATGGGATCATTGATTCAGAGTTGGAACTTACCAAAAAGATCTAGTTGAATATATTTATAAATAAGGAATCTGAAGTCTGGAAAAACTAAATCAATTGCCTAATTTAATACAGATAGTAAATGGCAAGTCTAATATTAAATATAACAGCTCCAAGACTCACTACTTTACAGTAATGTCAGCACTTTACACTACATAGCATGCCTCAACCACATCCTTGTCACAAGGAACCAGGTTATATTTAGAGAGACTTTCCTTGACCATAGGCTCCTAGAAACATGACAGTTGTTTATAATTGACAATCCAATAAGGTGGCACTAATTTGTTAGTTTTAAGCATGTCAGATCAATGAAGTCACTGATTGACATAGTATAGGTTAAGTAGAGTACCATTCATGGTCTTGTACTATGAGGGTCCTCTTCATTTGTTAAAGAAAATGATGTATATGTCTATATTTCAGAAAGGTAGAAAGCCTCAAAATGTTAATTTATCTTAACTGTTTTAATACAAAAATTGGTGGTGGTATTGCTATTTCTGTTGTGTCCAATTCTTCCTGACTCCATTTGGGGTTTTCTTGACAAAGATGCTGGAATCATTTGCCATTTCCTTCTCTACCTCATTTTATAGATGGGGAAACTGAGACAAACTCGATTAAGTGATGTGCCCAGGGTCACACAGTGCCTAAAGTCAGATTCAAACTAAAGAAGATGAGTCTTCTTGACTCCAAGGCTGGAGCAACAATAATGATAATAATGATGTTTTACTAAAAAAAATATGACTAGAAAAAATTGAGTGAGAATTGTTCTTTTTTTATTTAAAGTGCAAAACCAGGAGCGAAAGATGAAAATCAATGAGATCCCTTGTCAACAATGTTATTATTGTTATTTCTTTGTATTGGATGGACTAGTTGAATGCTTAGCCTTTTCCAACTCTTAATTTTGTTTCTGTAACATTGTAACATTAAATAAACACTTAATTTCTTTAGTAGATTGGTGATATCATTGATATGGTTACATTCATACATGGTGTGGATCCTACCTGGACAGTAAGTGGATTCAAGTGTCCATATACCTTATTGACTTACATGTTCAGAATGTCCTGGCTGTCATATATAGCCTCAGCCTCCCTTCAAATGAAAATCCTAAAACCATATTCTGCCTGCTGCTAGTGCTCTTTCTACACTACTTTTTCCATTCATCTCCTTTTTGTAAGGGATTATAGGATAATATTTAAATCCAGAAGGAATCTTATAATTTCATTTTATAGATTGTTAAGGGTCACACCTAAGTGTGAAGGGGCAGTTTGATTCTCTGAAAACCCCCACAACTGTGAGTTATAACACACTTGAGAACTTGAAGGAATTGCAAATCAGCCTTTACTGTTTCTGATGTTGTTTGTGGATTGGGAATGAAATAAATTGGAGGTAGGAAGGAAGAGGAGAGAAGTCAGATATGCAACTGACTCTCAGTCTCCTTGTTTTGTTATCATCCTCTCACATGAAGGGATTTATTCTGCTGGTCAGAATTAGATTCCCAGCAGCCATTAGTAGGTGGCTCCCAATAACATCCAGCAACCACTAGCAGGTTGCTCCTGTAACAATACATGAGGGAAGTGAGGTCCAGGAAGGTATATTAATATGTTCAACATCACTCAGGTAGTGACAAGAACCAGAATTGGAAACAAACCTTTGAGTCCACTTCTGTGCCCTCTGACTCTAATAGGTCAGTTTTTGTGTCATCATGCCAAAGTCCAAAACTCCAAGACCTTTGTATAACATAGGAACGAGGCTACTCTACACATTCATTTCATCTCCAATTTATGTGTTGTCTACCCCCATTAAAAGTTAAACTCCTTGTGAGCAAAGACTGTCTTGCTCATTTGTATTTGTATCTCCTATGCTTTTAGTGTTTGTAGATAGATCTCCCTTTTCATTATCTATGTATATAATTGATTGTTATGGGGATCAAATGAGATGTTTGTTTAAAAAAAATAGCACCTAGTACATTGTAGGTGTTATATAAAAGCTCATTCCATTTCCTTCCACATCCCTATGTGTCTTGATATGTATGTGTGCATGGATGGATGTATCCATCTATCTATACTTATCTCTTGAACTACTATTGCCTGTGTATCACCTATTTAACTCTTTCTTTCATTATAAATCTAATACCCTTTCCATTTTTTAGATCACAGATATACTATGCTTTCTTCCTCCATGCCAACATACCTTTCCATTCCTCTGTACACAGAATAGTAAGAAAGCTCCCTTGAAGTCCCAGTTCTGAGTCAGTTCAGCTCCTCAGTCCCTCAATATATTCCAGTCCTGAGATAAGGACACAAATGGCAGTTCGGATTCCATCCACTGGTCTTCTTGTCCCTATCCTTTTACATTCAGCCTGAGGCTGAATTTATTTAGATCACCTTAGAGAGGTCTTTCAACTGTGTGTATGCCTTCTGGCATTTGTATTTCAAACCTTGAAATGTAGAGGGAAAGGTGAACTAAGGGAGTATATTTCTAAAGGAGAGGTAATGCAGTTTAAAACCTTTTCAATTTAATATGAGTTAACTATTGGTGGTATTCCTGGGGAAGGAAAATAGCCTTTAGAAAATATGATTTGTCATTTAGAAATTCATTTTGATGAAATTGTATATATGCTTTCATAGGCTTTATATAGAATTGAGTTTAGAAGGCCCAGTTTATAACTGTTATTCTTTGGGATTATAATTAAGGCACTTATTGCTAAGTTTTTAACTTAGAAAACTTGGTTTTTTAGTAATAATTGTTCTCAAGATTTTACCTGAGAAAGATGGAGTCTAGATTAGGTCAATTATTGATAGAATGTGGGGCACAGGAATTAATATAAGCAATTTAGAATGAGTTTAAATAACCCTCCACAATCTCAATTAATTTAACTAATGCTTGTTTTAGAAGACTTGAAATTCCACTTCCTCCAAGATTTTCCTGACTTGAAGTGAATATGCAGTATGGAGGCAGCTATCCTGAACTGCTGCCTGCATAGTGTACAGCCATAGTGCACATGTATCAAAGAAGTGTTTCAGCTGCAAAAATTACTGATTCCCACTGTGAGTTTTATTAAAATCCCTTAGCACATGAGAACAATGTTTGTATCTATTTCTAAGTACCTCAATTTAGCAAGAATTTGAACAAACTGGAGAGAGTCAAGAAGACTCTCTTGATGGGAGGGAATTGCCTGAAAGATTGATTAAAACAATCCAATGATTAAGCTAGAGTAGGGAAGACAATATGGACATAGTAGCTGCCTTCTAAATTTTGAGACAGATTTTTGTTTTGTTGTTTGTTTGTTTTTGTTTTAGATGGTGAGGTGGTTAGAGTTCAGGAGACAGGCATTTAGGAGTCAGGAGAACTATTCTTTCTTAATTTAAATCAGGCCTCAGACACTTACTAGTTGTGTGACCCAGGACAAATCATTTAATTCTTTCTGTTTCTCGTCTGTAAGATGTGCTGGATAAGGAAATGCCAAACTACTTCAGTGTCTTTGCCATATAAACCCCAAATGAGGTTCCAAAGAAAGACACATGGTTGAAATGACTGAACAATGACAACATTGTTAAGCTTGCTTGACCTTGAACTGTGGCAGAATGTCAAAGATTGTATTGAAAGTTATGCTGATCCTTTTTGTAGTGGCAAGGAACTGAAAATTGCATAGATGTCCATCATTGGAAATGACTGAATAAGTTGTGGTATATGAATGTTAAGGAATATTATTGTTCTATAAGAAATGGCAAGGGAGAAGCTAGATAGTGCAGTGGATAGAGCATTAGCCCTGAAGTCAAGAACCTGTGTTCAAATGTGACCTCAGTCACTTAACAATTACTAGTTGTGTGATGCTAGAAATCATTTAACAATTGCCACACACACACACACACACACACACACACACACTCACATACACATACAGAGTTTAAAAATGAAAGAAAGAAAAAGAAATGATGAGCGGGATCATTTCAGAAAAGCCTAAAGAATCAAGAGAACATTGTGCACAGTAAGAAGAAGATTATGCAATGATCAACTGTGATGGACTTGGCTCTTTTCTTACTCTTTTTTTTCTTTTGTGAGGCAATTAGGGTTAAATGACTTGCCCAGGATCACACAGCTAGTAAGTGTTTAAGTGTTTCAGGGCTAGTGCTCTACCCACTGTGTCGCCTAGCTGCCCCAACTTGGCTCTTTTCTACAATCAGGTGATTCAAGGCAATTCCATACTTGTGATGGAGAGAGCCATCTGCATTCATAAAGAGATTTATAGATACTGAATGTGGATCAAAGCAAAATATTTTCAACTTTTTGTTGTTGTTTGTTTGCTTTTTGTTTCCTCAAATTTTTTTTTACCCTTTTGATCTGATTTTTCTTACACAGTATAATGAATATGGAAATATGTTTAGAATTGCATACATTTAACCTATATTAGATTGTTTGCTGTCTTGGGGAGAGAGGGGAGGAGGGAAGAGACAGAGAAAAATTCAGTACACAAGATTTTGCAAAGGTGAATGTTGAAAATCATCTTTGTATGTATTTGGAAAAATAAAATACCATTTTAAAAAAGAAAGCTGACTCAGTAACTAATTGTTCTCAGTCCCACTTATCTTTCAGTGTTGGGGGAAGAGTTAGCCACACTGGAGTTTTGTATTATCTTCTATTTATCATGTAGCAAGTCAACCTCAATATGTTTATATTTGTTAAACATCACATATAAGGTAGTTGAGAGGAACTGAGATACAACAGCACATCCCATTTTGCTGATTACTAAACTGCAGGGTCTTTATCTCATTACCAAAATTCTCACTAAAAGCTGACTCATCTTGACACTATGTAGCTCTTCTCCATAATTAGCCTATCAGTGTGTTACTACTTTGACCTACTTTAATAAGCCTATCTTAATGATTTTTGTCCTGAGTTTTACCTCCTTAATCATGATGTCCAAGCATTGAATTTTCTTTTGGAAAGTAGTATCTAATCAAAGAATGTATGTATAATAATATATAGGGTTGTGGCAAGATAGGGGGAGTGAAATTAGTGTATGTTCACAGACATGTGAATAAAGAATATATTCAAAATAGATACAATTTGTTGTAGTAACTTTATTTTTAATGCACATTGCTTTATGAATCATGTTGGGACAGGAAAAACCATGGGAGAGATTTAAAAAAACAGAAAAAAATAAATGAGCATAGCTGTGTTGATTCAGTTTCCTTAGATCTTTTTCTGGATGCAGATGGCATTTACTGTCCAAAGTCTATTGAGATTGCTTTGGATCACTGATCCTCTGAGAACCAAGCCTTTCATAGTTGATCAATCCACACATTGTTGCTGTTTACTGTGTACAATGTATTCTTGTTTCTGCTTGTTTTGTTCAGCATCAGTTCATGGAAATCTTTTTAGACCTTCTTGAAATGAGCTTGTTCATCATTTTTATAGAATGATAATATTCCATTACTTCCATATGCCACAGCTTTTTCTGCTATTCCCCAGTTGATGGACAGCCACTTCTTTTCCAATTCTTTGCTACCACAAAGAGAACTGCTACAAACATTGTTACACATGTGGGTCCTTTCCCCTCTTTTATGATTTCCCTTGGGATACAGACCCAGTAATGACCCTGCTGGGTCAAAATAGATACAAATTAATGAAGGAAACAGTAATAACAATAGGAATCAGAGAATTATTGATGCTGGTGATGATTAAACTGAGCTTTGCTGGAAGGTGTGAGATAAAAGACATTGAAGGAATGAGAACATTCCAGACATGAGGGACAGGCGATCTTTACAAAGTCAGCAAGATAGAAACTGAATGTTACCTAGAGGAGGACCACAAATGGAAAGTTTGACTACAGCAGAGCTGTCACATATATGGTCTGCAATGGTGTAACCCAAACCAGACTAAAATGTAATTGGGAATTATTTAACAAAATACAATAGAATAAAATGTTAATACATGGCTTTCTAAGTGCATATGTGGCCTGCAAGGAGCCTTATTGTGACTTAGAGGCACAATTTCTATTTCAATTTGTTACCACTGGACTAATGTATAAAGAACATGTAGAATGAATAATGTATATTTAGCCTTTAAAAAGTAGATTAAAGCCAGTATGTAAAGGGCTTAAAAAAAAAAAAAAAGTTTGCTTTTTACCTGAAAGACTACAGGAAGCTATTGAAGATTCTTGATCAGTGTAATTATATGATTACTCCTATAGTTAGCACCCAGTTATCATAAATGAGTAAAATAAGAAGGTATCCTTATCCACAAAGTTCAAGCTCTCATCTGAGGGGCTCTCTCTCACTCCCAAATCAGTGTCATGGGAATCTCCATCCAGAGGAAACTAGGATATTTGCTTCCCCTACCTTGGAACTTTTATTACTATTTTTAATAAATGAAAGACTGAAATTTGTCCCTTTTCTACCTGTCTTAAAATTCATTTGAGCTAGATGCTAGATTTGGTAGTTTTAATTCTAAATTTCACCTGTGTTCAGGGTAATTAAGGGTATAATAGAAATCCTAAGTAAGCCTCTTTCACTTTATCTAAGTACAATTAAACTACTTTATAAGTTGATTTGTTGTCTTTTGTTCTTGAAGAGGACCAAAATGATATCACTATGTTAGAATCAAGTTACAAAGTATCTGACTGTGGCTAATCAGACCAATTCAAATCAGGTACAACTAGTCCATGTGACTATTTGGGGTAAATTCTCTAACTTTACCCTCCTACTGTTTGTTTTGAGCTACTTCAATTCTACTTGTTTATAGAGAACAGCACTTTCTCTGATGAGGGCACACCATGCTGGATGATCCTGTGCTAGTACCTCCCATGTAATGCAACCAATTCTATATTTCTTAAGAGAGACATTGAAAGTGTCCTTGTGAATCTTTTTCTGACCACCACATGAGCTCTTCCTCTGTGTTAAGTTCTCCATAGAATAGTCTTTTTGATACACATTCATTTGGCATTCAAACAATGTGGCCAGCCCAACAAAGCTGTGCTCTCCTGCAGTAGTTTTAATGCTTGACAGTTTAGTTCAAGAAACAACCTAAATGTCTAGTATATTATACTGCCAAGTGATCTTCAGAATTTTCCTAGGACAATTCAAGTGGAAGTGGTTCCATTTTGTGGCATGGCTCTGATAGACTGTCCAGGTTTCATAGGCATCCAATGATGAGGTCAACTAAACAACTCTTTAGACCTTTCCTTTGGTAGGCAGTCTAATTAACCTTGCCTCTAATTGTCCTTAGTGAATTCACATCCCCGGGACAAAATGAACTTTATACTTGTGTTCTTTAAAAAAAAAAAAAAAAAAAAAAAAAAAAAAAAACCTCCTTGCCTGTGTGATTGCTTAACAATTCTCAGTGTCATATATGAGAGATTGTAGAAAATAGGAGAGGTACCATAATATTAGATCAAAGCAAATTTTGTCCTAACAAAAAAAAAAAAACAGCTTTTTTTTTATTTTTTCAAATACTTGCAAAGATAGTTTTCAATACTTACCTTAGCAAAAACTTGTGTTCCAAATTTTTTCTCCTCCCTTCCCCCCTCTCTCCTATCCTAGACAACAAGTAATTCAATGTAGGTTAAAATGTGAAATTTTTCTAAACATTTCCATATTCATCATGCTACACAAGAAAAAACAGATCAAAGGCGAAAAAAGAAAACACGAGAAAGAAAAAACCAAGCAAACAACAACTACCAAAAAACCAACTAACTTGAGAGAGAACAGACCTTGAAGAATATGTCAATAAGCTTCCATTATCGGGGGTGGGATCATTAAAGAGATAGATGGCAGAAATATAGAAGAAGAAACAGTAATTATAAAGAACCATGCTATGCTACTCATCTTTTCCTCTTTTTTTTTAAGATCAGTAAATGATATGCAGTTGAAGCTATAATTTGCCTAGATTTTCGTGAAACCTTTGACAGAGAATCTTCTACTATTTTTATTGAGAAGACAGAAAAAAATATGAACTAGATGATACTTCTCAAATGAATTCAGAAGAGGATGGATGACTAGATTCCAAGTAGTTGATGGTTTGATGTCAGCTTGGCAGGAGGTCTCCTTGGAATACCCTGGGGACCTGTGTTTGACTCTGTATTGTTTAAAATTTTGATCAGTGACTTGGGTAGAGCCATAAGTGGCATGTTCATCATATTGGCAGATGTCACAAAGCTGGAAGGCTAGCTAACATTTAATGAAAAAGTCAGGATCCAAATAGATCTTGACAGCCTGAGCATTAGGCTGAATCTATTATGGTAAAATTCAATAGGAATAAATAAAAAAAAATCTTACTTACACATGACATCTCATTAATGCTAGTGCTTTTTCTCCAAGATAATGTCCGATTTATTCTACCTCTCTCTTGTTGATACATGGTTGTCTGCAAGTTGTCTCTGATATCAAACTGTGAACTCCTGGAGCATAGGGATTGTTTTTGCTATCTTTATAACCCCAGAGTTTAATGCAGAGCAACCAGGACGGTGAATGATTTTCTATCCATGTCATATATGGACTGGTTGACAATACAGGATATGTTTAGCCTAGAGAAGAGAAGGATTGGGGGAACATCATTTTAAGTTGATATTTATTAATGTTTGTTTGAATTGATAGTTATTTTTAAGTTGATTGTTTATTATGATTTATTAATATATATTTATTATGGTTATTTATGTTTCAGTGATAGCTGATTTCAGATAATTGAAGGTGACTATCATGTGGATTATTATACTTGTTCTATTTGGCCCTAGATATATTGCAAGCTATCATGCTTAAATGTGGGAAAGGTAGGTACATTTTGGTTTTATTCAGGATTGTCCATCCTAAATAGTCTGACAATTTTGGGCCTAAAATTATTTCTAACTAGTAATCAAATTACAAAATTGAGGGTTGGATGGGACTTCCATGAATAACACAGTTGGAAAATAATTACCCAATCTTTGACTAAAGATATTCTAAAAGAAATACCCACTTTTTCTCAAGGCAATTTATCCATTTTTTTTGGCAACTGTAACTAGTAAGAAGGTATTGTTTATGTGTTTGTTTTGTTTCCTGACAATGAATCTAATTTTCCAGTTTGCAACCTCAACTCATTCCTTTGGATTCTCTAGAGTCAAGCAGAAAAGGCATAATTCTCATGATAGTTGGCTTCAGGCTTGACAAGATCTATCTGGACCCTGACTTTTTCATGAATATATTAGCTATCCCTATTAGCTTTGTGACATATGCCAATATGATAAATATGCCATTTATGGCATTATCCAAGTCATTGGTTTTTGTTTGTTTATTTGCATGATTTCATAAGGTGCCATTGTCTTTCTAGATTTCTTGATGTTCTTCATATTTCTCTTGATTACATTATGGCATTCTCTTATATTAAATCCCATGATTTATTTCATCTTTGGACATCTAAGTAGCTTCCATTTTTTAGAATTAAAAATAATTCTGAAAAGAAAATCCTTTTGAAAAAAAAAGAAATTTCTTTTTTTCCCTGACCTATGTGTTTTTTTAAAATTTACAATTTCTGTGTCTATATCAGAAAAACACAATGATTATACTGGTGTTGATGAAAACTATTAGCAGCAAATTTTATTTTAAAGTATTTTATTTTTTATTTAAGTTGATATTTATTGATGTTTATTTAAAATTTATATTTATTTAAATTTATTTTTATAATCATTTATTTGCATCACATGTATATATTTATTGTGATTATGATTACTTGATTATGTTTAAGTTGATATTTGTTTATTTTAAGTTGATATAGGCTATATTGCAATGATGGAGACAGATGAAACATGAATAACTGGATACTGAGACTAAATAGTTTTTTATACTGTTCTTTTGCCATATTTTGCTCTCCACTTTCAATTTCTATTTGTGTCTGAGTTATCTGTACATCTCTTTTATTTCTTTGTCCATTTCAGGTGATTTTTCTTTGCTTTATGACTTTCTAACTGTAATGCTCCTGACTTTAAAAAAATCTATTACAGGGTATTTCTATAAGAACTATGCTTTGATCAGTGATATAATACAGTGGAAAGAATACAGAGCCAAAATTTAAATAATAAATATAGAGCTAGAAGGAATTCTTTAATGTACTCTCCTTACTTTGTAGATGGGCAGCTGAATCACAAATTGATTAAATGATTTATCTAAGGTTACACAAGTGGGAAGTATTTGAAATAGGATTTGAACCCACCCCTCAAACTCTGGATCCTGTGTTTTTGCCATTATTCCTTGAAGCTTCTTGAGAAATCTGGCCTGTAGTTCTGACTTTACCACTTGTTAGCATTGAGATCTTGGGTAATTCTTTTTAGCTTTCTCTTCATCTGTAAAATAAAGTTGGTCTAGATAATTCTGAGATCCTGTTCAGTTTTGATACGCTATCCAGTATCCTTTCAACAGATTTTACAAGTCCTAATTCATCTGTGAAAACAAGTAGAGGCCACCTGCTTTGTATCCAAAATAAGTAAGAAAAAGGACTAATGAAAAGTAGGAATTAGTGAACTAAGTAGATCAGTAATAGGCTTAGTAATCTTTTGCTCATTTTTATAAAACTAAATATTGGTAGAGAGAATTTTGATCTTTTGGAAGGAAAAAGCTGCATGAAAAGGCAGTACTATGAAGTTTTAAGACAATAGACTGAATGTTAAGGAAAGTCCTTTCCCAACTCTGCCACTAACTAATAAATGGTGGGGAAATCACTCAAGTCCTATGGGCTTCAATGTCTATACTACACAATGGAAGCATCATACTAAAGGATTATAAAAATGTACCATTAAGTTCCGAAATACTGTGATTTCTAAGGAGGCAAATTTGAAATAATAAATCTCCCTACCTCCATTTATGAAATCTGTCCCATTTCCTATTTCCCCTTTTATTCTGACAACAGGTATTCAGTTACAAGTTATATGTTGTTTCATTCTCAATGTACCTGAAAGCAACACTGAGATCTTTGTCTTCTGGAGCTGTTTGACTTTTGCGCAATAGGGAACTGCATTTCTCTATATCTTGCTGGAAGTACAATGACCAATCAGGCAAATTACACTCATAGACATGAATGATTTTATCAGCCTGGGCCAGTTCTTCACTTCTAATGCGAACTTTTATTTACCATCTAGAACTCACCATACTAGACTTAAGTCTTACATTATGGGCTTTAAAATCTATGGCAAGTCAGAACTTTTTATCTCCAGTTATCAGCCAGACTCAACATCCTTAGTAACAGAGTTTATAGGTTTCTAAACCAGGACCCATGTTCTCATCTTGTCCTTTCTTCTCACCCCCAGCTATAGTAAAGCCCCTATTCTTCTGGGCAGGTGATCTTAGCAAGCTAATAGGAAAAAAGTATTTTCAAAGAAGAGTTTACTAAATCAACTCTCTGATAGTATAAATCACAAAATATTTGGTGGGTAGGAGAACTTTTTGGTGTCCCCTTTATTATACTATATAGACAACTATGCTTTTATGATGTATAAAACTGCCCATATAATTGAACTAATGGTATAAAGAGCAGGAAAAGTATTACTTCTTCATGATTTAGCAACCACTAGATTTTAAATACCGTGAGATTAGAGACCTTATCGTTGTTTTCCTATTATTACATAGTGGTTGATGAATTATAGAATACGATTGCATGAGAGGGACATGTTAATGATTTAGGATTTACCCCATTCCCAGGCATTGTGCTAAATTCCAGAAACACAAAAATAAAAATAAACAAAAGGTATGTGTAAACAAGAGGTCTGAAGGTAGAAAAGGCAAGATTTGGCAATGGATGGTATATATGGATGAAATACAGTAAGTGGTCAAGGACTACATGGATATTGTGAGCCTTGGTAACTGGAAGGATATTTCTCACCAATAATAGATGCCTTCACCAGTAACAGGGAATTTTGCAAGAATCTAAAGGAAGGGAATAGATAAGTTCTAATTCAGATAAGTTGAGTTTGAGATGCATTCAGTTTGAGACATTAAAGAGGCTGTTAGAAAAATGTGACTGTAGAGAGACTAGGGATAGATTTGTAGATATTGTATTCATCTGCATAGAAATGATACTTCAGGCACACAGAAGCTACTGGGATCAGTAAGTGAGCAAGTATAAATCAAAAAGAGAAGAGGAGCTGGAATAGAGCCTTGGCTGGGGGGAAGAGGGGAAGGGGTACACCTATCTTTAATTAGCATGACTTGGATGAAAAATCAGCACAAGAGACTGTGTCAAATAGGCCAGACATAGGAAAATAAACAGGAGAGAATAGTGTCCAAAAAACTGTGAGAGGAGAAGATAATTGAGCCTCAGAGAAGTCATGAACAGTAGTAGCCCATTCTATTGGGCAATCAAGAGATCCTTGATGACATTTCTTACTGTGTCTATAAAGAGGTTGCCTTGGAAATTGCAGTTGGGTCAATAAAAAAGTTTATAGAACAGATTATTTGTGTACCTAAGTAATTAAAAATATTTCTGTAATTGTACATTTGAATAATTCATTCTGATTGTTTAGGCATTGTAGCCAAATAATTGCAATTGTCAGAGGACTCATAGTGAATCAGTAGTTCAGAATAAATCCAGCCTTAGAGATATTTCTTTCCTCTGTGGTTGTTTGAGTGGCCTATTCTCACTGTCAGTATGTTTATGGGGCTTGGCCAGTGTATAGATAGTGCCTAAGGTTCCAGGAAGCCCAAAGGTAACCAAAATGTAGAGGATATATAGCTGCCTTTAGAATCAGGAACCCTTAAGTTCAAGCAAACAAGTAAATACATTTGAAATAAATAAATGCACACTTGTATGTAAATAACATTTTAATTTTAATTATAAAATTATAAATATATATATATATACATATATATATTTCAAATTTTGTCTAGACTTTGATTTCATTAATATAGGATAGGAAAAAATCTTCTACCATTGCAGATCTACCTAAAGGCAGCTAGGTATTGTGGAAGATACAGCTCCAGTCCCTGGATTCAGGGAGAACTGTGTTCAAAACTAGTCTCAGCTATGTAACCCTGGGTAAACCATTTAATTTCTGTATGATTCAGTTTCCTCAGCTGCAAAATATAAATAGTACTCCCCTCCCCAGGTTGTTGTGAGAATCAAATGGGATATTTTTAAAGTATTTATTATAGTGCCTGGCACCTAATAAATGCTTAATAAATTCTTAGTTCCTTACCTTCTGCAAGTTATTGCCAGCCTTAAAAGTTTCTTGGAAGACTAGAGTTACCTGATTGTCTCATGGGCTCATTTAACCAGTGTGTACCAAAGGTGAAGAAAGAAGGGAGATGGGGGGTTGGTGGGTGTGGAGATGAACAGCTAAGGTCAGTTATCAGTCCAGTTCTTCCTCAATTCCAGCACTAACTCTGCTCTTCTCTCCTTCCTCACTCCCTCCATATGTGAATGTATAGATTCTGTTTAAATTCCCAAACTTTGTATTTTTGTTATCTTATAAAAGTTTTGTATTTCTTTAGAAGAAAAACAAGTGAATATGTCTTGTTGTGCCTCTATGTAGGTAAAATACCTCTATCTCACTTAGAACTTTCTGAGACAAATCAACAAGAAACTCTCATCACCCACTTGAGCATTGGTCCATGAATGAATGGAGCTCACCAGACAGTAGACTTGTCAATTAATTGCCAAGCCAGTACTGCCTGGTGCATGGTTTTCTTTCTTTTTAAAGTCACTACCAATGAGTCACATGAACTTTTGCTTTCTGTTTTGAGCTTGGATCACCAGGTAGTCATCCCAGGCTGCTGCATAATTCATTCTAGTTTGTTGCAGAGTGATCTTTGGAAACTCTGATCCTGAAGGTTGATCTTAAGAGTTTTTATTCTACTATTTGACTAATGGAACTTGTATCCATGTTCATCATTTCATAGTCAGCAAAACTGTCTGAGGAGACTTTCAAAGCACCTGCACTGTAAAAATAGAAGCCTTTGAAATCCAAATATTATTTTATGTATAGAAAATTCCTTATTGAGTGAATAAACCATCCTATTAGGAGCAAAAATTAATAATCACTCAATTCTGGCTTCCATTTCCTTTCTTTTTAGGTAGGTCAGCCAGACACTTGCATGTAAAACATCTTTTTTTGATATTTAGTATCCTTAATTGATAGTTATAGAGTATTTTCAGCTATGTAAACACCTTATTTAGATTATTTCATATGAATTTCATAACACTTAACCTGAATTAAGCACTACATAAATTAGTTTGGAAACTGAAGCTTGGAAAACTTAACTAATTTTCTCATAGTTACAAAGCTAGTAAAGTTCAAAAGTAGGTTTCAAAACCAAGTCATCTGGGTTCCAGCTTCAGCACTGTAACCACTAAAATGCATTGCCTATATGCAGAATCTGAATAAAAGTGTTTCCTTTATTGTCCATATAACCTCAACATTTTTGTTCATCCAAATTCCTCTAAAATTTTCATTCATTTTAGATTCAGAATTTCATTTAAAAAATAAACCAGAAAAATGTGTGTAATATGGTACTTTTTATCATATTCCAATAGCATTTATTGAATAAATAAATACCACTCACTGATTGTGCTTACCTTGGACTCCTTAGGGCTATAAGTTCTTTCTCTCTATCTCTCTATGTCTCTCTATGTCTCTCTGTCTCTATCTGTCTGTGTATCTCTGCCTCTGTCTATCTCTGTTTCGGTCTGTCTTTCCATCTTTGTCACTCCTCTTTCTCCCTTCCTGTCTGTCTGTCTCTGTCTGTCTGTCTATTTCTGTCTCTGTCTCTGTCTGTCTCTTTCTGTCAATTCCTCTCTTTCTCCTTCTCTCTCTCTGTGTCTCTTTCTCCCTTTCTTTGTCTCTGTCTCTATCTCTGTTTCTGTCTCTCACACACGTACATGTATCATATACATGTGTGTATGTGTGTCTATATCATTACCATTTAGATTTGTAAACTTTTCAGGGTAGACTTTATATCTTGTTCTTCTCCCAGAGCTATAGTGATCAATGATAATTGTTCAATGAATGCAAAATTATTTTATAGTTTTTCCAAAATTGAATTTACAAAATAAACCATGCTCTAAATTTTCCTTTTTGTGGGTAAACAACTCTTCTGAGTTAAACTCTTGGGTAAAACCTTTGATATTTTCATACTCAACTTATTTTAAAAGAAGGAATCCATGTTAACTTCTAAAGATCAGTGAAATTAAAATTCAAGTAGGAACAGATCTCTGTGGGTAACATCTTGGCTTAAAAAACCACAATTTAACATTATCTGTATTTTCTCATATTTTATTTAGTTTGTTAAATATTTCCCAATTACATTTTACTCTGGTTCCATACTTTAGAGTTTTGTAGTAAATGAGTTTGATACTTCTGCAATGGAGATATTTTTCCATGATAAGATTATGTAAATTCTTATGTAAATACAAATACATATGCATATATGTATTTATACACACACACACACACACACACACACACACACACA
>JAJPUD010013004.1:17710-46385 GCA_023553655.1 Myrmecobius fasciatus
CCCACACACCCACACATATATATATATATCTTTCTATAGTTGTATATATATATATATATATATATATACAACTTTGGGAGGCTTAACACTGCCTCAGATTCATCATATGTAAAATGAGTTGGGGAAGAAAATGACAAAACATCTCAGTATTTTTGCAAAGAAAACCCCAAAAAGTGGTCAAGGAAAATTAGACACAGTTAAAATGCCTTAACATCAACAAATATGTGTGTACATATTTCTTTACATAGTCATTATATATTTATTAATAGTAAAGATGGTTATTAGATCAAGGTTTAAATATTCTGATATTTAAAGTAAATATATTTAATTTTGCTCATGTATTTTAATAACTTAAAATATTTGTGATTATTTTTCTACAAAAGCAGAATATAATATACATGGAGTCGTGCTCCAAAAAGTTGTTCGGGACTATATTTTCTTGACAAACTTCAATTGTATATGACTAGTATAGTTGTCAGATAACAGTTATAGACTATATGGTTAACATTCATATTTGAAGAGTATGCAATTTGATTGAATTTATAATAGTACTTTATAGAAGATCTAGTTAAAAACTAAATTAAAAATATTATTTCTTGATTTTTACAAGGCTCATCAAAAATGTGTGTGATTGTAATGATGACTATTGTGTTTATAAGAGCTTTAATTTTTTTAAATGAATAAAACATTTATTAAACACTATCTACAAAGCATTATGTAAGTGCTGGAATTGTAAGTAGAAAAGTAAGACAGCCCCTGTTCTCAAGAATCTCACATTCTAATGGAGAAGATAGGGAAAGTTACAACTGCAAGTTAGATGGAAAGGTCCTTAAAGTGCAGCAGGCAGATGGTTGTATCTCTTCTTTAATGTAGTTTCCACTAAAATAACCATATTAGTTTCTACTGTTGAGCCATTTGACAGTTATCAGACTTTTGTCAGTAAAAACTTCCTTTTTTGGATCATTAGTAACTCTGTAATTTCAGTATCTACAAGAGCAGTTGCCAGGCTGTATCTTCTTAAGGATTGCTTCCCAAGATAATGACTATTAGCAGTGGTCTGGAAGCATCACTAGTCCAAAAGTTTGAATTTAGAGTCTTAGATCAAGGTCTGAGCAGACCCTGCTCTATGGTACCTTCTATCTCTCCCTAGAAGGGAACATGATATGATCAGGATATCATGCTGCTTCAGATAGACTACTTTGCTTCTGTAGGGGGTGCTAGTTGGCAGGTTTGGCAGGTCCCTTCTCCACAGTAGTTGCTTCCTGGATGATAACTCTAAACTGGTCCTGAAGGTGAGAGTGGATGCTGATATTCTATTAGATTCTAAGATTCCATTAGGTATAAACTTCTTGAGGACAGAGACTATGTTTTATTTCTTTTTGTATTCCCAATGCTTAGTACAGTGTCAGGCACAAATGTTGATTGCTTGATTAATTTCTAGGACTCTTGTGTTTTAAACCTGGTGGTAATCAGATAATCAACAGTTGTTGGTAATGGTGGTGATGAAGCTGGTCTCTTCTCCACAATAATCTCTTCTCAGTGATAGCTACGAGAACTAAACCAGAAGGCCTAATGATTTCGGGGAACATTTCTATTCCCAAGGTTCTTTAGTTCAGAATTCTGGGTTATTTCCACTTGGGCCTGAGAAGAGGTAAAAATTAAGATTATAAAGTGGTTTGACTCACCTTTATGAGTTGCCTCTAATAATTTCTTCAGGGTGCTTTGATTTTTCAAATTGGATAGTTTCCTTGAAGGTTAAATATAAATAAATTTAAAACAAAATTTGAAAACTTTATGGAATAAGAAACTGAGAATAACTTACCAGGCAATGTTACATTTACTTAAAATACAACCAAAAAAGTTAATGTCACACTCAGATGTGCTCACCCAACTTTGGTCTGCAGGTATTCTGAAGAAATCATTCAGCAAAAAAAAAATCGATATTACTAAGGTCTTCATGCTAAATTCTGCCTATCCATTTTAAGACGGCTCAGTGACAAACTTGGAAGGGGAAATCTGGTCATAGCTAAGGTCTAGTAAGACTAGGCAAAGTTATGGCTATTTATCCTACTAAAACCCAATCTAATAGCTTTATCTCCCTGCTCAACCTCACTGCTCAAATACCACATGCCTAAACCAGAGGTTCATATGCAATGAGAAAAAATCCAGTGTTAAATTCCTTCACTGTGAATCAAGAAGCTTAGAAGACCTATGTCTCTGTAATATTCCAAGGCAATTTAATTTTTGCATCACTGTCCTGGTGTTCAATCCCAATTTGGAAACTAGGAGAGGAAGGAGTTTCCATAGGCAATCTGAAGGCCTAAGGATGTGCCTAATTCCTTCCCCAGGAAATCAATCTCTGACAGATGCCCTCATATGTTCTTCTACTTGTATGTGCCTCCCAGTGATGTACAAATAGATGTGCCAAAATCTCCTTTATATGAACTGGCATCTGGGTATGAAGGGATAGAAAATGTCTTTTATGTAGTAATTTACCATTTTTTGTGCTTCTCAGGTGAGCATGGCTTATATATATATCAACATGTATGTGATCTGTGTGATCTCTTCCTGGATAAAGAACTCTATATCCCAACTCTACTCTTCACTTAAAAGTAGTCTATGCTCAGAGATGCTATCTGATAAAGATAGCATCTCTGAGCATAGAGTACTTTTAAATTTCTACTTCTGGTCACCTCCCTTTTCATCTTTATTCCAGTGAGTTCTAACCTCAAACCAACAGTCAATGGTGAGAGAGTGGAACATCTTGACTTTAGGATAATTGACTCATCTTAATATTTACTTTGGAATTCTCCTTCAATCATTCCCATCATTTCTTCAATCCTTCAGATTTCCCTAACAATAAATTCTATTATTTTCCCCCATGCAGCAAAGTGTTACATTTGAATATATACACATATAAAATCCAAAAAATGTAAGCTCTTTGGAAAGAGGGAATCTTTTCCATTTTCTTTGGTTACCCTTTGCTTAGTATGATGTCTTTTACACAAGAGGTATTTAATCAATGCATGTCGATTTCCTAATGCCTCACTCCTCCATTCTGCTACTTATTTATTACTCAAAAAAGTTAAAAAAAAACAAAACTATTCATACAGACTTTCAAGCCCCATTAGAAGTTACCAAAGTCACATAATAAAGCCACAGATAAATACTCTGCCAACTATATATAAATTCTCACTGAACTTCTGCATATTTGATTATTGATTAGCAAACTTTTTCAAAGTTAGATGATGCATATTTCAGACCCTTTCACATTTGACAAGTGATTTTAGAAGCCTTTCAACTTAGAGCTTCCTCAGCTCAAGCTATGTTCATGTAGTATTACAATGTACATTGCACCCAGAAAGCAAATGAGAACCAACATTTTTTCCTCATATTATTGTAACCTTTACCATTGATTCATTGTGAGAGGTATTCATAGTCAATGAAATAATCTTACCACAAACTGAGACATACCTATTTGAGAGTTGGGGGGGGCAGGGTATGAACCAGATATGGACCACAGAGAAACTGTAAACCCCTAGAACCTTGACTTGGATCAGCCTTTTATCTCAGAAACAAAGTCCAAACCTGATGACAGGTAAGGGTCCCTAAAGCAGAAAATAGCGTTTGATCCTTAAGGTCAACATAATTTTAGAGAGATAACAGAAGCATGGTTAAGTGGAATAATACTTGCATATAAGATCAACCTGTAGGTCACAACACTGAGGATTCAAACACTAGCCACTGTGCTTTATACTCCTTTACATCTCCATGTACCTAACCCTGGCTCAGTTTCCTATTATGTTTTCTGAATTTTCCCTCTTGGCAACCTTGGACTCAGGGGCCTTATTTTTTTCTAAGGAATTTTTTCAGGAATGACTCAGACTCTAATAAGACTCTATATCAATATAAACTGTAGATCCCCTTCAGAATACCCTATGGCGTCAAGACCATGTTGTGGCCACTGTGACGTGTATACATGTATGTGCACAAATACCCAACAAATAGATATCTATCTATACATATATACATGCATATATATATATATAATATGTGTGTATACACACATATTTCTGAAGCAAATATCTACAAAAATCTACTAAAAAATCATTTTTTTCTTTATTTCCTCTAAAGGATAGACAAAAAGGGGAGGTGTAAAGAATCCTAGTGAGGAATCCCAGTGACTGTTGGGCATGCTTTGTGTAGATTTGTTTGCTGAGAACATTGGAACATGCTCAGAGTTATTTGATAGAATCTTAGGAAACACACAAAAAGGGTCAGCTACCATTCTGGTGCCTTTATTGATGAATATCCTTTATTGCAGACCTGTTTTTACACCAGAAATCTGACCAGTTCCTGCAGGAAACATAATTCTCCTAAATAATGAGCAAATATTCTCCTTGGTGGGCCTCTTGTGATGAAGCATCTTGTACCTGGGAAGCTCCTATATCTCAAGAATCCTGGATCAAATGAGAATATTAGTATAGTGTCTTCTTTGTTCTCAGACAATAAAAATCCCCTAGTGAAAAGGGACTTTGAGGCTCTGGCTAGAAAGTACTGTACAGCTTGCCTAGCAATGGCTTTCACTAGAGACTGAATAGCTCTGACCATGGGTCCTCCTCGCCAAGGAATTCAGATGTTATTGCTTCCTTGGAATGTTGATGATATATATTATATATTGTTTGTCTGCTTGTTCTAGTGTCCTTGTGGCAGTCACTGTGTTTTTTAATTGTATATTACTTTTTGCATTGAATTTCCTCTTCCCTTATATTTTATTTAAATCAAAGTTCTGAGCTGTAATAAACTTATACCCACTTTCTTTAAGACTATGCTTGTTAGGGGTAGCTAGGTGGGTGCAGTGGATAGAACGCCAGCCTTAAAATCAGGAGGACCTGAGTTCAAATTTGACCTTAGACACTTAGCACTTCCTAGCTGTGTGACCCTGGGCAAGTCACTTAACCAAGATTATGCCTGTTAAATGCAAATCCCAAACCTAGATTAATCTTACAGGTAGGAGTCATTTAAAAAAAAAGTATATAGTGTTAGGGAGAGACCAGTCAAAGCAAATGTTCTGGGTATAATTACAATCATAATACTTTTTTAGATTTTAAAATATATTTGCAAGACTGTGGTTAATATCTATCTGCATAAATTGGGTTAATTGCAACATAGTCATATAATAAATGTGTACATATTGTTGAACTTTTTCAGTTTTTCCATGACACCATGGATTTTGCCCATGGGAATTTCTTGGCAAAGGTACTAGAATGATTTCCTATTTCCTTCTCCAGTGTGTCCCTATTTTATAGATGTGAAATTGAGGCAAATAAGAATTAAATGAAAGGTTATATAACTTGTAAGTTGTATACTTAGATGTGAACTCAGATCTTCTTGACTCCAGGGCCAGAATTCTATTCAATATAACACGTAGGTACTCCATATAGATCAATCCCTTGGAATTTTTTCTGATTCTCGCATTCAGTGATCTTACTTTAAGATCATATATGGGTTGGACAAATGTCTATCAAGGTCTCTTCCAATTTAAATTTGGTAATTTCATTATTTTCTTTTCTCTCTCCATTCCTGTCTATGTCCCTATCTCCCTCTGCCTATTCTCTGTTGTCTCATCAGTTCACATAGCTTTAATTATCATTTCTTTGTCTATATCTAGGCCTAGTCTCTCTCCTAATCTGCATAGTCCACCAACTGATTATTATTAATCACCATTTGATGTTTGGACATTTCAAAGTAGATGTCCTAAATATATCTCACACTGATTCTATATTGGTAGTGGTCCAAACTGCATAATGGAAAATTAGATTCATAAATGTTTCATCATGAAAACTCTCTCCACCGAGGCAGATCAGTAGCTTATCAGCATCTTGTAGTCAGAGGTGTTTGAGGGCACTGACAGGTGAAGTCATTTGTCAATGATTATACAATTGAGATAAGGTCAAAGGCAGAACTTGAAATCATGAGTTTCAAAATCTGCCCTCCTATAAACTCAGGGAACTAGCTAATTGGGAGATTATATAGAAGGAGGTAGAAGAAAAATGAAAGTGGATTTTAATCCATAATAATAGTAATAATAGCTAACACATATAATCCTTTATTGTCTGCAAAGCATTATATATATATATATACATATATGTATATATATATATATATATATATATATGCTATTGTTATTGCCATTTTGCAAATGTGGGCACTGAGGCTATAAAGTACTTTCCTAAGATTATACAGCTAAAGTATCTGATGCAAGATTTGAAATTGTGTTTTACTGACTCCAAATCCAACCTTTATCTGCTGTGTCACTTGGCTACTCAGCCTAGGAAATACAATTCTTAGTGTCATCCCTGGGAGGAATTGTTCATTCATCTAATAATCACTGATTCTTAGCTGATGCTTTTCTCTTACAAGGGAGGGTCATTTTGCATTTTCTCCCAACTTAAAATCCAAGGGTTATTTTTGATTAATCTGCTCATTGTTATTACCTTAAAAAAAAAACGATAACCTTCCTATTTTTCTGATAATAGGAGGTAATTAATAGGCCATAAAAATCACTTAGAGGAAGTTTCATGCATTTTACAAAACACAAAGTAGGCACATTTTAAAATTATGAAAGCTTAATCTTCCCCTCCAATAGTCAGCATAATAGCGTAGTAGCTTGCACATTGGGGAGCAGTATTAAGCCATAAATGTACATATTACTATATAGACTGTGGCCTTTGAACAATGGTTAAAGACAAATTATTGAGGTTTAGAAAAAGCTGCTTGAACAATGAATATTCTTTAAATGAGTTGTTAGTTTCCATCACTAAAATGGATAAGTATTGGCTAATCATAATGTATGTTTTTTTTTCTAACTGAAATAGTAGAAGATTTTGTTTTGCATTTAAGTTATGATGGCTTCTATTCTTTAAAACCAACAGAGACCAAAACCATAGCTACATATGCTGCCAAATGAACTGTTCTCTAGTCAATGAGGCTTCTCTGACTAAAATAAGAACTGATCAGAAAACAGTCAATCAGATCACCATCCAGCCACAGTTCAGTTATTTCACCTGTCTTAAGTTGAATATGATCAATTTTGGGAGCTAACCAATCAATTGCTCCTCAGCCTTTTCAGCTCAATAACAACAAACCTAATTGACCAGAAAATTATGGGTCTGATGATGCACACAAATACCCTCTCTTTCAATTTTCTTCTGTATTCAGTTAAAAAAAGAGATTGCCATGAGTTAGATATGAATCAATATATAAGGCATTTTATAATGTTGACTAAACAGTTAAAATGCTTATCTCACTAATACAATGTTATAGTTACTCTAGAGTTTTTTCACATTTCCATAGCATTTTACTCTAGGTGATGATTATCTTAATGCTCTCCTTCCTCACAGAATCAAAACTAATTCAAATTTCACTTTTCTCTTGGTTTGGACTACATAAACTGAAACTTTAAAAAAATTGTGTTCTATTCTGTGTGATAAACAGTATTTTTCAACTTTATTATTCCTGGGTTGGCTTTGTTTTGTTTTGGAAGGATGAGAAAAAGACAAGGAAAGGAGGACATTGATTGTTAATTGATTGATTAAAGAAATCTTGGGTTAGTAATTGTCTGATTCTGGGCCTTAATTTTCTCATTTATAAAATGAGGGGTAACAAAATGTATAACATTCCTTCCACCTTTCTTCCCTGATCTTTTGTGTAAGTTTTCCTGATCCAACCAGACTCTGGGCTGCACCTTATGTTACACGCAGCCACAGGCTATGATTATACTAACTTCTTTTTTGCCTTTGACCTCCACTTTCTACTGCTTACTTTGGGAACAATATCAGTAATACAATTTGCTTCTGAAAAGGGAATAAATACCAGCTCACTCTCCTAATTATTCTAGTCACTAAACCTGTGACTTCACAAACCATTATAACTTTTTTTTTGCCTTCACTATCTTCTATATGTTATTTCCAGTCTATAGAATATGTGTCTTTCTTTTGTAACTATATTCCCATTGACTAGCATATTACTTAACACATATTATAGTAAGGACTTAATGTGTGTTTTCATTTATTTGTTCATTTAAGCTCTACATCTGTCCTACCATGCTATCTCAGATTTAACTCAAGTTTCACGGATTTTAGAATCATTTCTGTAAGATTTTTTTAAAGATATTCAATCAAATATATAAATTGAAAATATGAGAAATCTAAGTATTTGTTTTGTTTTTCATCTGAAGTGCTCACAAGAAAATTGTCCTTGAGCTAATAGTACTTTTTTATGCATTTGCTATAATCCCATAATTATGATGATTAGCAGTCTATGAAATCAAGTATCAATTTCCATATATTACCATTTGAAAATCCATGAATTTCTCTGTTCTTAAATTATCCATAAATTGGTTATCTTCTAGATATAAAAAACAAGGTTTTTCTTTCTTTTTTTATTTTAATCTCTTTAACTTCTTTAGACATAAGAAGTTTTCTCAGTCAGAAAGAGGATGGATATTGTATGGGATTATAATAAAACTGTAAGGCTAAAGGTGAAAAGGAAGATGTCAAATTCAGATTGACTTCTAAGAGAAGAGCCAGTTTGCTGAAGGTAACTGGCCATTGTAGAAATGGAGGAGAAGAAAATGTCATAGATTTGGCCTAGGTTTACTATTGGAAAGAGAGCCTTAAATGTCTCTTCTATTTCTTTCTATTCTGACCTGAAAGACAGAAAGATCAAAAGGATAGTGAATGGCAGAGAGGCATTGGAATAAGATACTTTTCCCTGGGTTTAACAGAAGGCAGTCTTAGATAAGGGTGTTAGCTAAGGTACTGGGGAAGGCGCCTAATTAAAAGCTTGATACCTAGAGGAAGTATGCAGCAAAGGCAGGGGTTTTCAAGGGAGAGTCAGAAATACTGAGTCTGCTAAGCCACATAAGAGCCTAAACAGCTGGAGGCCATTTATTGGCAGTGCTTCCAACAGAGGACTGCAGGACCCTGGACTGAACAGAGCACTGACTGACTAAAGTACATTAGGAAATTTTTTGATCCTGGTGACAAGACAAATGAACAAGATGATAACAAGCCTGGGAACAGAGAGAACATTTAATTAGAAAGAGATATTTTAATCGTTGGTCTTTTTGTTTGTCTTTGCCAAAACTTGCCCAAGATATCAACTTCTGGTTAATTAATTACTATTAAATATTAAATAATTAAATATTAATTAAATACAATGAAATATTAGCTGGATAGGAAAAAAGCAACAACCATATTTTGACACTAAGGGGCTTTGGTGAGATAAAGATTGATCTTTCCTCCATTTCTTTACATCCGTTTCCTTGATTGAAGAGGCTATGATTTGTTGTTGGTTGAATGATGAGAGCAAAAGAGGGAAGAAAGGTCTCTATTTCAGTCACTAGTCAATAAAAACAAAATATTAGGGAGAGGAATAGGGGGAGGAGAAAGCCAACATGCTGGATGATAGAATTAGTATCCAAAAAAGATATCACAGGCCAAATAATTAACATAATCTAATAGGATGGAAAATTAATAGGAATAAATCAATAGTTTTGAACTTGGACTTGTTTGACAGAACTCTATGGGAGCAAAAGAAAGAGAGAGGTGATGTAAATGGAATGTGACCTGTAGGGAAGCCATTCAGATAGCAACTTTCCTCTCTTGTTGTCTATTTCCAGCTGAGTCAGGACATTAAACATAGAGAGAATGACAAAAATTCCTTATTCTCTTGTTAGTGTTCTTATAAGCTAATACTTCTGGTGGCATTGTAGAGAGAACCCTGGGATTCAAGACAAGAAGTTCTGGGTTCAAAACAAATCTTAGATCAGCTGTATGATCTTGGACAAGTCTTTCTTTTCCTCAATTTCCTCAACTATTAAATGAGGATAATAATAGTACTTACCTCACAAAATTGGACTTACAATACCTTAGCACAGCAGATTGTAATTAAGTGCTTATTTCCTCCTCGGCCTCCAATACTCAGCTGCTCTAAGGATTGAAGGTAAAATTTCAGCTTTTGCTTGGCATATTCAATACCAGAGTTTATGATCCCTTTAGAAAGGTTCTTCCTTTATAAGAGATAAGGTGATTTTGAATTGAGATTGCTTTTCTTTTTAGGAATAGAAATTTACCTCTTTAGTCCAACTCTTTAGAGTTCCCCTTTTCTATGCTCTAGAGTTGATGATAATGGGCTTAATAGGTTTCTTTATAAATACTAAAAAAATAGGAGCTTGATAAATCATAGTAGTGCTTAATAAATATATATTGTTAAAATCAATAATTAAGTTTCTGGGAGCTTCTTAAGAGTGGAAAAGATTCAGAGAAGACTCTAAGATGGTAAGTGATTCTCGGTGTTTTGTTTTGGTTTGTTTTTTGGTTGTTGTTTTTGAAGAACTGCAGATATTTGGCTTAAAGAAGAAAAGCTTTCAGAGGAATTTATGTTATTCAGTTGTATTTCTATAATATGAGCCTTCCTGACTGTATCACCTACTTGCCACTCAGAGGAATTTATGGCTGATATTAAATATTTGAAAATTTGTCACTTAAGGGAAGGATTAGACTTGTTTTCATTGCTTCCAGAAGGCATATATAGGGTCAATAGGTATAAATCATAGAGTCAATTTTTTTTGATCTAAGCAAAAAAATAGAAAATTTTTTAAAGGAATGGGCTTCCTCACAAGGTATTTTGCTTCTTGCTCCTGAAGGTCTTCAAGTGGAGGCTGGTTTCCAAGAAAGTTATAAAGAATAGCCATATTTCCAGCATAGTATGAATGGATTACTCAGTAGTAGAATTGCATGATCTTCCTCTTTTTGAAACTTTAATTATTGAATGCTAGGTATAGACTAAGTACTTGATAAATGCTTGACTGCTTAATATACTATATTATGCCTTTCACATAAAAACTTCCAACTTTTTAGACTATTCTCTTTCCATTTCTATACTAATAGTATTTGCCAGTTCATTCAATCAGGAGATTTAAATACTCTGAAACAATGTTGCTTCATGCCTATCTTAATCATTCTAGTATGTGAGCAATTCATAGTTTCTAGACAAGGTGCTTGGTGAATTTTTTATCAATATATTTACATCATCTCCAATTTTGAACATTTCCTAAGCTGAATAGCATGGTTTTCATTTCAAATTCAACCAATGTAATTGTGATATTTTAGCGCCTGTAGTTTTTCTTCTTCTGAGTAGTATGGGATATATGTCCAAATAAAAATAAGCATTTTTGTACCCATTAGTGTTCTTTCTTTGGAACAAAGAAATTTAAAAAGCATACTATTTTATTGGCCTTATTCTACAAGGACACATACATCACCTTTTCAAGCACTGACTCCCAATCTAAATTCCTTCTGCTCACTATGATATTGCCAAGGCAAATTCATCTTTTATTAGCAATCAAAATGTGTGTAAAGAAATGGATTGGAATCTTTTCATGGTTATCTGAAGAGAATGATTTGGTGGAGGTGGGAAGGTGGGGGGAATGATGGCCGCATGAGTATTTTGTTAAGCAGCCTGCTTTCTCTTGAGCCAGCTAAAGGTAACTTATCGCTATTCTTTTAGAATAAAAGCTGGAAGGAATTTTATAAATCCTTTAGTCCAAAACCATTATTCTAAAGATGAAGGAATTGAAAAAGTTTAAGTGACTTTTATAAGGTCACACAGATCATATGTAGCAGATATGGCATTTAAGCCCAGGTCCTTTAATTCTAAATCTAATGCTCTTTCTACTCTTCTGTGCTCCTTGCTAACTTTTCAGAAGCTACTGCTACTAACACTGTAGATACAGAAAATCAGATCTTTTCAGAGAGATGATGAGCCTGGGGATCAAGCATAAACTACTGCTTTGAGAGATGTTTGCCGAGGAATAGAGTTATGTCTAGTGTTTAAGTGGAGAGGGGTGAAGAAACTCATGGAATAAGGTTTAGATAAAGGCCATGAGGTAAAGAAATTGAGTGTGTGGAAAGCTATGGAATAGATTAAAGATATACTCCTGTTTGGGTTAGTTTTTCTCTTAGTCAATGAAAATGAATATACTGTTTTCAAGAAGAGAAAAATGAGTTATAAAAATTTAGGTAGAGTCTTATAAGTTTGTTGAAAATGAATACTGCATCCAAATGAATGAATAAACAAAGAACTTGGAGTGCTTACTATTTGCCAGGCACTATGCCAAGTGCTCAGAATATAAATACAAATGAATGACTATCTTTTTTTTCTCAATGAGCTTAATGTGGAAAGATGGCAGATTTAGGAGACATAAAAATTAGGGGGAAGGGGAGGAAGAAGATGGCAAGATTGGAGAATGTTCCTGGTTTGGAATTGGTTAATACCCCCTTGTTCTGGAAAGATAAGATAAAAATCCACTTATTATATGGGGTGCAGGGACAGAATCTGAATTCTAGTGGAAGGAGAATAAGACATATGATGAAAATGTAGTATAGTAATTATGGTTTGGAAATAGGCAATCAATCCCTCTGTTGGGTCAATAAAAACTGATGGAGGTAGGATCTGTTTGGTTTGGCCACTGAGGCAGAATTAAAAATGTGGTCTTTTCAAAGGACCTTTAGTTTTGAAATATGGGAGCTGGTGAGGGGGTAAAAAGTAAACTACTTAATGTTTCATTGTGGATATGGCCATATTCTCAAAGGTTATGCAAGTGAAATGTACATACTAGAAGTCCCTGGCATGTTGGAAAGGGATCAGGTAAAGTCTGGTTGAAGTTTATGATTTGATTCCAAGAACCAGCCTTCCTGAATACAGACAAACTCAATATTAGGGTAGATCTACTTGGTAAATTATTTGGCTGTACCAAGTCATGACACAAAGAAAAACAGAAAATGACACAGTATTTTTGCCTTCTTTTGCTACATCAGGGATAGTAACAAAATGGCAGAAGGTGCTAAGAACCACCATTTCTAGAAAATGAAATTGGAGTCAATGGAAGGAAAAGCATCTCAAAAAAGAGAAATTCCTCAAAGTAAAATGAACCACATCAAAAACAGTAAATTCTTACCAATGCTGTGCTGGGGCTAGCTCATATCAGCTCAAAAGATGCAATAGTTCAGTTTTCAGGATGAGCGATATATGGCACAGGATAGTCTGTCCTGGAGCCTCTGTGAATGAAAATTACCAGTGGGATTAGTGGTTGTGACTGAAGCAGCAGCAGTCTCCAAAACTTTTAAGCTAGACAACATAAGGGGAACCTACAACTAGTCAGAAATAGATTCCAGAGGCTGTCTGTGCTGGCATTGAACACAGGACCAGATGCTATTTGACAAAGTCATCCTCTACACTCACTTCTAGATCACAGTTGAAGTGCAGAGAAGAGCACTTTCAGCTAGAAGGGACTGGAAGTCCTGAGGAACAGTACTGGTTTAGGTCATAAAGCATCAGGGACCCTGAGGAAGAGTATTGTTTCTGGTCCCAAACGAACAAGGACCTTGAGAAGAAGTATCAATTGTAATTCCAAACAACCTTTCATGGATAAAGACTAGAGTACAGGCCAGCAGAGCAGTTACCACACTTCTCCCCAGATCACACCACTTTGGAAGAAACAAAAAAATCCCAGATTCCCAGAATTAGCTCTGAAAATGGTATTAAAAACGTAGAGTGTGAAGTAACTCTCTTTCTTCCTACACTAGGAAGAGAGCCCAATTTTAACATTAATTTCAAAATCAAGAAATAATGTGGGGAAAAAGAGCAAACATCAAAAAGTAGAACCTGACCATAAAAAGTTACTAAGGTGACAAGGAAGATTAAAACACAAACTTAGAAAACAATGATGTTAAAAAAGCTACAAATTAACCTCGAGGAAATATGTGAATTGGATACAAATCCAATAAGAATTCCTGGATTGCAAACAATGATTTATAAAATCAAACTAGAAAAAGTAATTTCATTTATAGTATCTACAGACAATAAATTCTAGAAAGGGTTTTATAAATATGTTCACGTAATTCCCAAGCATTTGATATTATTTGCAGATACTGTAAATTGAATTATTCTTTCTTATCTGGCTTAGTAAATGAATATCCAGGCTGTTGGGGATAAGAAATCAACATTTTAAAGAAATTGTTGGAAAAACTGGAAAACAAGTTAGCAGAAATAAGACATGGAAACTAGATAGAGATGAATGGTGTAGTGTATAGGGTACCAGGCCTGAAGTGAGGAAGAGTCATCTTCCTCAATAGAAATCTGGATTCCGACACCTTACGATCTATGTGACCTGGGACAAATCACTTGTCTCTCTTTGCCTCAATTTTCTCATCTATAAAATTATCTTGAGAAAGAGATGGCAGATTACCCCAGTATCTTTTCCAAGAAAACCCCAAATGTAGTTATGAAGAGTTGAACATGATTTGAAAAACAATTGAACAAAAGAAATAGATCAGCATCTCATACCACATATCAAAATAAGATGAAATGAATAAATGATTTTAATATAAATGATATCATAAATAATTAAAGGAGAATGGAAAAAATGCACCCATCATATCTATGAATATAGTAAGAGTTTATAACCAAAGGAAACATAGAGAAGATTATGAGAAGTAGAATATGTAATTTTGACAGCAACTTTCTATGATAAAGGCCTCATTTGTCAAATATATGCAAAACTGAGCCAAATTTATGAAAAGAAAAGTCCTTCCCCAGTTGATAAATGGTCAAAAGATAGGGATAGGAATTTTTCAGATGAAGAAATCAAAGCTATCACAGTCACATAGTTAGAGGAAAATTGCTTTAAATCAATGCTGATTAAGCACAGGTAAATTAAAGCAACCCTGAGACACACCTATCAGATGAACTAACATGACAGAAAGAGAAAGTGACAAAAACTGAAAATAATGTGTAAAACTCAGAACACTGATGCATTGTTATTAGAGTTGTGAACTAGTCCAACAATTCTGGAAAACAATTTGAAACTACATTCAAACCATACATATGTTTTGGCTGAGCAATACCATCAGTAGGTTTATATCCCAAAGATATGTATCCCAAGGGATGATTTCAGAAAAAGCTGGGAAGACATATATAACTTGATGCAAAGTAAAGTGGTCAGAACCAGAAGAATCCTGTACACAATAATAATATTATTGTAAGGAAATTATGAAAAACTTAGTTACTCTAATCAAGAAAAGATCCAAGATAATTTGCAAGTTTCCATGAGGAAAAATACTATCTGCCTTGAGAGAGAAAATTGATGAACTTTTAATAAAATTTGAAGTATAACTTTTAAAAAATTATCTTTATTTTTCTTATTTTTGTTTTTTGTCTGTATTTTATTTTGCAATGTCATTAACATAGAAATATGTTTTGTGTGTCTTCATATGTATAATCAATAACACTGATTTCTCAAGAAATGGCCAAAAAGAAGAGGAACAGAGAATTTGAACCTCAAATATTTTTTTAAAAAAAGAATGATAAAAAATGTATTTCACATATAATTGGAAAAATATTTAATAAAATATATAAAGTATATTTTAAAAATAAAGTGAGCTATTTTTTATGTTTTATTTTTTAATGATAGCTTTTTATTTTCAAAATACATGCAAAGATAATTTTCAACATTCACCCCTGGAAAACCTTGTGTTCCAAACTTTTCTCCCTCCCTTCTCCATATGGCCTTAACCTAAAAGTTGTATGTAAAATTCATCTAAACATATTTCCACATTTATGATGCTGCACAAAAAAATCAGATCAAAAAGGAAAAAAAAAATAAGGAAAAAACCAAGCAAATTACAAAAAAAAAAAAGTGAAAATACTATCTTGTGAGTCTTATTCAATCCACATAGTCCTCTTTCTTGGTGCAGCTAGTTCTCTCCATCACAAGTCTATTGGAATTGACATCAATTACCTCACTGTTGAAAAGAGCCAAGTCCATCAGAGTTGATCATCACATAATCTTGTTGCTGTGTACAATGTTCTCTTGGTTCTATTTACTTCACTTAACATCAGTTCATGTAAAGTCTCTCCAAGCCTTTCTGAAACTACTGATGGGTATTCACTCAGTTTCCAGTTCCTTGCCTACAAAAAGGGCTGTTACAAATATTTTTGCACATGTGGGTCCTTTTGATCCCTTTGGGATACAGACCCAGTGGATACACTGCAGGATCAAAGAGTATGCACAGGTTGATAGTCCTTTGGGCATTGTTTCAAATTGCTCTCCAGAATGGTTGGATCAGTTCACAACTCCATTAATAATGTATTAATGTCCCAGCTTTCCTACATTCCATCCAATATTTATCATTACCTTTTCCTGGCATCTTAGCCAATCTGAAAGGTATGCAGTGCTACCTCAGAATTGTCTTAATTTGCATTTCTCTAATTAATAGTAATTTAGAGCATTTTTTCATATGACTAGGAATGATTTTAATTTCTTCTGAAAATTGTCTCTTCATATCCTTTGACCATTTATCAGTTGGAGAGTGGATTGTATTCGTATAAATTTGAGTCAACTCTCTACATATGTTAGAAACAAGGTCTTTATCAGAGCATTTGGGTTTAAATTTTTTTCCCCAGCTTTCTGCTTCCCCTCTAATCTTGGCTATACTGGTTTTGTCTGTACAAAATCTTTTTTATTTTATATAATCAAAATGATCCATTTTGCATTTTATAATGTTCTCTAGTCTTCTTTGGCAATAAATTTCTTCCTTCTCCATAGATTGGAAAGATAGACTATCCCTTGTTGTAAGCTCTTCTTTTAAGAAAGGATGTTAATCCAGACATAGGTGTGACTAAAAAGTGATCTAGGATGTCCTCTAAGTTCTAAGTTTCTACATTTCCAGTAAGATTAAATGGACAGTTATTCTAATTAACTCTGCCTTCTTTCTCCTTCTTCCCAAAAGCATATTTCTTGGTAATATATATTTAATGTAACTGTACATTTTTCAATTTCTTCCTTCATAGTTTGGCACAATGTTGCCTTTTAATCAAGATTGCCTCAAGGATGAATATGAACCATTTTCTGATTTCCTAGCTTGTGCTAAGAAAGTGTACCCAACTTTAAGTCAGGAAACATTTTGCACACTTATTTGTCTTAGTTTTTTTCATTCTTAAGCACTAGGAGTTGTTTGATTTAATATTACCTGGTCACTCAAATAAATTTCTTTCAGACTGGGCTAGGGCGATGAGCTTTTTTCTCACTGGAAAGAAGAAAGGAAAATGTGTCAAAATTTTAAAGTTGAAGTTGTTTGAGGTATCTTTGCTTTGTAGTAGGCGTCTGCCTGTGAGTGGCTTTGTGGGGGTTAGGGATTTATAACTTGGATAATGATCCTGGAAGAATGAAAGTAGCCTTTCATGAGGCTGTCAACCACAGGACAACAGAGGCATAGGTCACATCATGGAGAACTACATGGGGAAACATGACACAAACATAGTGAGTTTATTTTTCTAGTATCCTCTAATCTTAAAAAGCTTGTAACAGCCCTTGTGGTACCTGAACAGGAGAGAAAAATTTCTTCTTGGAGGTGTTAATCTGCCCATTTAAACAATAAAGTCTATTCTCTGGTACACAGGTATGCATGTTACATCTCAGTAGGTAAGGCAATGGTTAGGTCTTTCCCTCCTTTGTAACTGAGCAACTGTTTTCTGAAGGAACAGCTATTTGTTGGCTATGGTACTTCACCCGTTATAAGTGACTTTCATGCAAGATTATCAAAGCACTTTTCACACATACTGATTTAATCCAGTAGTATCTTTGTGAGATATAAGCAACTGTTAAAAACAAATCATCAACCTCTATCGAATTCCAGCCATCATCTAAATGGAATTAGCAGTTGTTTTAAGTGGGACAATTGTGCCAAATTACTGAGAGCACAATAAGGGTAAAGAAATTATTCTTTTTGATTTGAAATAACATAGACAATTGTATTGGACTTTAAGGAAGATATGGTCATCATTTTAATTTAAAAAATCAAGAATCATGCTTGTTAACATTATACTTATAACATATGATGATATAAATTGTATATCATCTCAAAGTTTGAAAAATGCCTTATAAGAATATTGTGAGGTAAATGTTATTATTTTCATTTTATAGATAAAAGAAAGTCAAAAACCAAGAAGTCACATGACTGACCCAGGATCACATAGTTATTATCTATGGCATTATTCAACTGAGGTCCTCCTAATTTCAAGTTAGGAACTATACATCCACTATTTCACCTCTTTGTCAGATAATGGTATCATGCCCATGCAAGTGATGACTTAGTTTACTTGTGGTAATCTACAGAAATTTTTTTTTGATGTTGAGTGTTGATATCTTAAAGGGGAAGGAAATTTCTCTAGAGAAGTTGAAGAAGAATGGGAGCAAAGCAATTTAGAAATATGTAAGAATCTAAAGTATTCACTAATTTATGTTATTAAAATACCATCATTTTTTCCTAGTGTCTATGTTAAATAGGGATATATACTTGTATATATTCTTGTTTTCATTAGTTTAAAACTATTATATGTTATTATACTTAAATGGGTATGTAATATCAATGATTTGTTCCATTCAATGATTCATTTAAAACTTAATGACTGCACTTTCTGTAAGATTCTTATTCATTCTTATCCCCAAATAAATTCACTATTAAGGGGTCCAACAACATGATTATGATCTTCCTAATAGTTTTTTCTGCAAGGTCACCAATAGAGCATTTGGACTATCCCATTTGTGCCATATAACCTGTCCATCTTTTTCTTTGTTCTTGATAAAGTCCTTTGCTTCACTTCTACAATGTTCCTCATTTGTTTTGAATGGTGACCTGCTCATACCAACCAAGTGCCTCTGGAATACCCTTTGATACTCATTTTTAATTCTTCAGAGAAAACTATATGCTGTTAAAAATAAATAAGCATACATATCTGCATACATATAAACACACAGACAGAGAGAAAAGAGAGACTATTGAAGATGAGCCTAGTAGCTATTAACCTTCTAGTGAGATACTTTTAGAATGGCATAAAAGGTTGTTGTTTTATTCTAGATGCTCTACAAATCAAATTTAACAGAAGCAGTCCCTTTTCATTTTATCAATCTTGAATATAAAGTTGACAGTGCCATAGTCAAGTATCTAAAGGGATATACTGACAAGTACATTCACAAGTATGCCAGAAGGGTACAATTGAATGGATTAATTGGCTTGATTTAAGCACAATATATATATATTTCAGTGCACTGTCCATAGAAAGTATTCAACAAACACTAGTTACTTTATTGATTTGCTATAACAGCTACATTTCCTTCCCAGGAAGGCAGTCATTTAACAAGTGTATATTCATTGAATACCCGCTGTGTACACAACTCTGCCTCATGGAAAGAAAACTGGTGTGTTAGTTTCTGCCTTTTAATAGCTTACAATTTCACGTTGAATCCAAAAGCTTGAATCTTTTTTGTTTGTGTTGAATTTTTGACAGGGTTTTCTATAAACCTAGCTTTAGACTACCAAAAACACATAGACAACTCAATTAAGTGAGCTAGGTTGGCATTCTGTAAAGATATGTGTACAAGTTGTATTTGCTTGTTTCTCTTCCATGATGGCAAAGAAAGCCAACTCCTGAAGATAAAGAATGTCCACCCTAACATATATATCTTTATTTTCCTCGTTACTCTGCCACCAAAACTTGTACTGTTTTGAAGAGTGGTGCTACTCTTTTAGCCTCTGCCAGATTTCTTGTCTCTTTCATGAGAACCCAATGCTTTCTCCCACCAATGACTAGACCCTCTACTTTCACAATTGTTCCCTGTCTGGCTGACGGACTGCCTGAGCATGGACCATGAGCACTTCCACTCTCTGCATCTACTACAATATTATTATGTGTTATGAATGTGGATATCTCAGTCAGAGATATGTGTACAAAAGAGTAGAGGAATGTGAACATGGCAACACAAATATTAAAATAAAATACTCCTTGACTTCAAGAAACTTTGGCCTGTTGGTAAGGTACAACATATTCACGAATACAAGTCAATCGGAGTACAGGATAGATACCTGCATGCATTCCTACTTTCATTAGTTAAAAAAGTTACATATTCTCATGTAAAGCTCTAATAATCAAAAGGTTTGGGGGAAATTATATACTAGATGGTACACGAGTTAAGCCCTGAAGAAAAAAGTAAAGGTGAGGCGGGAGTACATTCTAGCCATGGAACAATCTTTGAGAAGCCATGAAAATATATTGATCAGGTGAATCACTCCACTTTTCCACTGTTCCCCCCCCCCAAAACAATCTATTCAACTTCTCTCTCTAGAAAATTCAGAAATATTCATTGACACTTTTGTTAAAAAGGTAAGGTAATCTCTTGATTAGTTCATAGAGACTGGAGGCTATGCCAAGATGATTTGATAGTCTAGGTCTCCGAGAACAACCTTTGGTTGAATTGTTCTTTGTTGATCTCTAAATGAGAGGAGACAGATGACTTTCATTCCTTTTAACTGATTTTACTTTTTCCCTTGCAAGTTTCTTCTGAAATGTGGCCCCAAGACCTTCTAAAGTTATATTTAAGTAGAAGCTTCTGGTAGTTATCTGTGCTTATTCACAGTATTTTGACCCACTCAGGACTAGCAAGTACTTTTTTCAGCCTCAAAAATGACAGTAGCACACACTAGCATAGTTTGAAGAGATCCTATAAAGGTATATGTCAGAAGCAAATGTTCTATTCCACATGATCAAAAACTTTTTGGGAATGTTCTTAAAATCTAATCTCTTGTGAGGAGAGAAAGGGATTTGAATTTTCTAAGCAGAATAATTTCAGAATACAGTAAGTCCCCTTTGAAGTCTTGATTTAGTACCCTCTATTTTTTTAGAGAAGAAAACCAAAGACATATTAATTGATGCCATTGTAAACTTTTCTGAGATTAGAAAAGTTTCTCAATGTGTAGTTTTGCCAATATATTTTGAAGACCCATAATGAAGGTAGTAGAGAGTTGAGAGACAAATAGTGAAATTAGTGAAGAACATTCTAGGAAAAAATGATATATTGATGAAAATGAATTGCAGCATAGTGGGTTGTAATTTTAGTTATTCTGCATGAATAAATATTATTGTAGTAAGTACTATATCATTATAGTAAGTTAATTTATTTTTAATACAAATTGTTTTATGAATCAGGTTGGGAGAGAAAAATCAGAGCAAAAGTGAAAAACCATGAGAGAGACAAAAAAAAAAAACCAGAAAAAAGAAGTGAACATAGCATGTGTTGATTTGCATTGTTCCCTTACTTCTTTTTCTGGATGCAGATGACATTTTCTCTCCAAAGTCCATTGGGATTGCTTTGGATAACTGAACCATTGAAAAGAACCAAGTCTTTCATAGTTGGTCATCTCACATTGTTTCCATTTTATTGTGTACAATGTCTTCCTGGTTTGACTTGTTTCACACAGCATTAGTTCATTTAAATCTTTCTATAATCAGCTTGTTCATCATTTTTATAAAACAATAATATTTCATTACCTTCATGTACCACAGCTTGTTCAGCCATTCCCCAACTGATGGGCATCCACTCCTTTTCCAATTCTTGGCTACCACAAAAAGGGCTGCTACAAATATTTTTGCACATGTGTGTACTTTTCCCTCTTTTATGATTTCCTTGCAATATACACCCAATAATGTCACTTTGGGGTCAAAGGATATACACAGTTTCATAGCCCTTTGACCATAGTTCCAGATTGCTTTCCAGAATGGTTGGATCATTTCACAACTCCACTAATAGTGCATTGGTCTCCCAGTTTAACACATCCCTTCCAACATTTATCATTCTCTTTTCCTATCATCTTGGCCAATCTGAGAGGTGTGAGGTGTACCTCAGAATTGTTTAAATTTGTATTTCACTAATCAATAGTGATTTAGAGCATTTTTTTCATATAACTACAAATGGCTTTAATCCTGTCTTCTGAAAATTGTTTGTTCATATCCTTTGACCATTTATCAATTGGAGGATAACTTGTTTATAAATTTAACACAGTTCTTTATATATTTTGGAAATGAGACCTTTATCAGAAATACAGGCTGGAAAAAAAATTTTCCCAGCTTTGTACTTCCCTTTTAATCTTGTTTCTTTTTTTTTTTTTTTAGCAAGAAAAGGGTTTTTTTTTATTAAAGCTTTTTATTTGCAAAACATATGCATGGATAATTTTTCGACATTGACCCTTGCAAAATTTTCTGTTCCAAATTTTTCCCTCCTTCCCTCCACTCCCTCCCCTAGATGGCAGGTAGTCCAATACATGTTAAATATCTTAAAACACATGATAAGTCCAATATATGTATACATATTTATACAGTTATCTTGCTGCACAAGAAAAATCGGATCTAGAAGAAAAAAAAAACCTGAGAAGGAAAACAAAATGCAAGCAAACATCAACAGACAGAGTGAAAATGCTATGTTGTGGTCCACACTTAGATCCCACAGGCCTCTCTCTGGATGTATATGGCTTTCTTCATCACTGAACAATTGGAACTGGTTTGAAACATCTCATTGTTGAAGAGAACCATGTCCATCAGAATTGATCATCGTATAGTCTTCTTGTTGCCATGTACAATGATCTCCTGGTTCTGCTCATTTCACTTAGCATCAGTTCATGTAAGTCTCTTCAGGCCTCTCTGAAATCATCCTGTTGGTTGTTTCTTACAGAACAATAATATTCCATAACATTCATATATCATAATTTATTCAGCCATTCTCCAATTCATGGGCATCCATTCAGTTTCCAGTTTCTTGCCACTACAAAAAGGGCTTCCACAAACATTTTTATACATGTGGGTCCCTTTCCCTCCTTTAAGATCTCTTTGGGATATAAGCCCAATAGAAACACTGCTGGATCAAAGGGTATGCACAGTTTGATAGCCCTTTGGGGATAGTTCAAATTGCTCTTCAGAATGGTTGAATCCCTTCACAACTCCACCAACAATGTATGTGTTCCAGTTTTTCCACATTTCCTCCAATGTTCATCATTATCTTTTCCTGTCATTTTAGCCAATCTGACAGGTATGTAGTGGTATCTCAGAGTTATCTTACTTTGCATTTCTCTGATCAATAGTGATTTGGAGCACCTTTTCATGTGACTACAAATAGTTTCCATTTCTTCATTTGAAAATTGTTCATATCCTTTGACCATTTATCAGTTGGAGAATGGCTTGAATTCTTAGAAATTTGAGTCAATTATCTATATATTTTAGAAATAAAACCTTTATCAGAACCTTTTTTTTAAGCTTTTTATTTGTATAACATATGTATGGGTAGTTCCCCAACCTTGATCTTTACAAAGCTTTCCAATACAAATTTTACCCCCAGTCCCCTCCCCTCCCCTAGATGGCAGGAAGTCCACTACATGTTAATAATGTTGAAATGCTTGAGAAGTTATGCAAGAAAAATCCTATCTACAAGAAAAAAAGAATCAGAGAAAGGCAACACAATGCAAGCAAATGTCAATAGAGATCATGAAAATGTTACGTTGTGGTCCATATTTCATGTCCCTCTTTCTGGGTGTATATGGTTTTCTTCAGTGAACAATTGGAACTGGTTTGAGACAATTCTTTGTTGCAGAGAGCCATGTCCATCAGAACTGATCATCATGTAATACTGTTGTTGCTGTGTATGATGATCTCCTGGTTCTGCTCGTTTCACTCAGCATCAGTTCATGCAAGTCCCTCCAGGCCTCTCTGAAATCATCCTGCTGGTCGTTTCTTACAGAGCAATAATATTCCATAACATTCATATACCATAATTTATTCAGCCACTCTCCAATTGATGGGCATCCCTTCAGTTTCCAGTTTCTAGCCACTACAAAAAGGGCTGCCACAAACATTCTTGCACATGTGGGTCCCTTTCCCTCCTCTAAGATCTCTTTGGGATATAGGCCCAGTAGAAACACTGCTGGGTCAAAGGGTTTTAATCTTGTTTCTATTGGCTTTGTACAAAAACTTTTTTTAATTTAATGTAATTGAAATTTTCCATTTTACCTTACATAGTGTTCTCTAGTTCTTAAATCCCTCCCTTCTCCAAAAATCTGATAAGGAATTATATTTGTTCTCCAATTTGTTTATGGTACCATCCTTTATACCCAAATCATGTATCCATTTTGACTTTATTTTGGTATGGGGTTTGAGATGTATATCTATGCCAAGTAGAAACATATTATTTTCCAATTTCCCCAGCAATTTTTGTCAAATAGTGAATTCTTATTCCAGAAGTTGGAGTTTGGGGATTTATCAAATACTAAATTTCTATAGGCCTTGATTATTGCATCATGTGTATCCAATCCATTCCACTGATTCACCACTCTATTTCTTAACCAGTACCAAATGATTTATAATATAGTTTTAGGTTTGTTACTGCTAAGCTACCATCCTTTGTAATTTTTTTTTATTAATTCCCTTGATATTCTTGACCATTTGTTCTTCCAGATGAATTTTATTATAATTTCTTTTAATTCTAAACATAATGTTTTGGCAGTTTGCTTGGTATGGCACTGAAGAAATAAACTAATTTAGGCAGAATTGTTATTTTTATTGTATTAGCTCGACCTAGCCATGAACAATTGTTATTTTTCCAAGTTGCTTAGATCTGATTTATTTATTTAGAATTATTTGGCGTTTGTATAGTTCTTGGGTTTGTCTTGCCAAGTAGTCCCTTAAATATTTTATTTTGTCTACAGTAATTTTGAATGGAATTTCTCTTTCTATCTCTTGCTGATGGGCTTTGTCAGTAATTATAGAAATGCTAATGATTTGTGTGGGTGTATTTTATGTGCTACAACTTTGCTAAAGCTGTTAATGGTTTCCAGTAGGTTTTTGGATGGTTTTCTAGGATTCTCTAAGTATATTATCCTATCATCTGCAAAGAGTAATAGTTTTGTTTCTTCATTGCCTATTCTAATTCCTTTAATTTCCTTTTCTTTTCTTATTGCTAAAGGCAACATTTCTAGAACAATGTTGAACAATAGTGGTAATAATGGGCATCCTTGTTTTACTCCTGATCTTATTGGGAATGCATCCAGATTCCCTCCATTACAAATAGTGTTTGCTATAGGTTTTAGATAGATACTGCTTATTATTCTAAGGAAAGTTCCTTTTATCCAATGTTTTTAATATGAATGGGTGCTGTATTTTGTCAAAACCTTTTTTCTGCATTTATTGAAATTACATTTTTTCTGTTGGTTTTGTATGATATGATTGATTATGGTAATAGTTTTCCTGATATTGAACCAGCCCTACATTCTTGGTATAATTCCTACTTGGTTGTAGTGTGTTATCTAGCTGACAAGTTGTTGTAATCTCTTTGCTAATATATTATTTAAAATTTTTGTATTAATATTCATTATGAAAATTGGTCTGCAATTTTCTTTCTCTGTTTTGACCCTTCCTGGTTTAGGTACCAATAAAGTTTCTTTAATAATCTCTATTCTGCATAAGAACTTTGCATTAATTGTTGCCATTCTCCTTCATTCATGAAGAAAAATGACAAGAAAAAGCTGATGTCTTCACTACAAGTGAATTGGTTTTAAGTGAGGCAAGGCTTTGCAAAGTCACCAGCATCACTGTCCTCCAAAGCTATTTGGGTGCAGTGTCATGATATAGATTAGGATGGTCCTAGATATGATGGGAGACATTGGCCTTTTTAAGCTAAGGTGCTTCCCAGGTTTCAGTCTTTCTGAAGCAACATTCATTCAGTGATTAGGCTGGGTGAGAAATGAGGCAATGTTAGGCTTTAGAAGAATAGAAAGCAAAACACCTAAAATTATGTTTCTACACCTTTTTGAAAAGAGGGGAATTTTTTTTTAACAGTGCCAGTCTTGGAAACTGCCTAGAGAGTAAAACTGAATTCAAGGATTAAGAAACAGTATCTTTTTTTTTTTAGAACAGAAGTTCTTGAGCACCATATACATTGGCCCTTGTATCTTCAGATTGATAAAAGGTCCATAGTCAAAATATGAGAGAGGAGCAAACTTAAACTTAAGAACCCACTGTGCAGTAATTTATTTGGACAATGGAGGAATTCTTATTGTAAAATGAGTTGATTTCCTGTAGTCCCGAAATTTGTCTTTCTCTGGGAATCAAAACCACAGAGTGAGAAGGGAAAATGAGTTAATAATGCTTTGGCCAGTCTAGATTGCAAGAAGTCCTGGATGAACATCACTTTGATGTAAAGTGATGTTTGATGGTCTGCTTCAATTCAGATTCTTGGACTGGCTGGCTAGATATAGCAAGCTAGTAGAGCTTGTACTTAATTATTTGAAGCATTATAAGCCAAGAATTGAAGTCTTGAAAATGAGCAAATCCTACAAATCAAGATTTGACTTATTATTTTATTGTCTATTAGTAATTCAGACTAAACTTAAAAATATTTTGTGTGTCTGTGATTATGGAGTTCTGGTTGTTAAACATGTCAGCATACCACTTTATTAGTATATATATATATATATATATATATATATAGGGGGGTAGGGGGATGGGAACAAAAGAGTATTAAAATATTTGCGAAGATTTTAAGAATGAAAACATGGAAATGACTTTTAGATTGAGCTACTTATTCTCCATTATTGATCAATATTCTTTTGTAGAATGACTTGGAAAAATAGTGACTATTTGTAGCAAATTATCTATGAGATTCTATGGTTCTGATTTCCCATCTCATGAATGAATTTCTTCAGAACATGTTACTGTAGAAAGACACTGGATTTTGAAATCAGACAAGCTTCATTCAAATCTCATTTCTGGAATTTTTGAAGGGTAGTTTGGTGAACTGGAATGAGTGCCAGATTTGAAGTCAGATATTCTATGCTAAAATCTCAGTTTTGTTACTTATTACCTTTGTCCTTGGGTGAATCATTTAAGTTTTCTGATCTTTAGCTGCCTTATTTGTAAAATAAGAGATAATCAAGTGATAGCTAAAGTCCTTTCTAGTGCTCAGTACTCTGTATTTTGGCATTAGGCCAAGGCTTTATTTATAGTATCAGGAGGAAAAGAAGACAATGGACATATTAATTGCCACTATTGTCAATTTTTTCTCTAAAATTAGAAAGTTAGCTCAGTTTATAGTTTTGCAACTGTCTTTAGAAAATGCATACTAACCTATATGGAGTATTGTTTAGACGGAGAAACTATGATGATATGGTCCCTAAAGTCATTTTCAGCTTTAAATCTTTGACTATTTTTTTAAGTTGAGGATTGTTTGTGTGTTACTTCAAGGAGAAACATTTCAGAGGCTTTTGAACAGAGGGAACAGTGAACTGAAACTATAAAACCAATCCACATCTAGGATATGGCACACCTGCACGATGTTGTCTCCCAACTCCCCTAACAATAGTACTGAAAGGGACATGAAGCAGCCAGCATGCTCAGCATGGAGAGAAACTGCTTGAACAAGAGCAGGCATAGCAATGGTTGTGTGACTAGCAGCCACGGGTGCCTAGGAAGAGGAAGTGGCAGAGGACCTAGAATTCCTGGCAGATCTGAGCCCCAGGCAGCAGCTGTTGTTGGGACTACCGTTTGGGGAGTTCCCAGTATGAGTATTTTGGGGGATGCAATTGACATCATCATTTCTCATCAACAAATGAATGGCATCAAACTAAATAGAAGCAATCTTTAAAAATAATTTTGTGCTATCTAAATGGATTCTACCAGGTACAAAAATCTAATCAACTGAAGTCAATTATTCTTAGTACAAGACAATGTGGCATAATAAATAAATGCTGAACTTAGGAAGCTTTGGGTTCAGATCCCACCTCCATTATTAAACTTTAAGACATTAGGTCACATAATTTCACTAAGATCCCCATCAACTACCTAACACATATATCAAAGGATAAGTGTTTAATGTTTCTCATATCATAGATCCCTTTGTCAGTCTAGTGAAGCCTATGGACCTTTCTCAGAATAATATTTTAAATGAATAAATAAAATATATAAGATTACAAAGGAAATCAATTTTTTAAATTTTATTTTATTTGCATAACATATGTGTGGGTAATTCTTCAACAATAACCCTTACATAGCTTTCCGTTACAAATTTTTCCCCCCAACTCCCCACCCCTCCCCTAGATGGCAGGATATCCACTACATGTTAATTATGTTAAAATATTGGCAAATCGAATATATGTATACATATTTCCAAACTTATCATTGTTGTGCAAGAAAAATCTTATCTACACAAACGATATATCAGATAAAGGAAACACAATGTAAGCAAACATCAATCAAGGAGTATGAGAATGTTATGTTGTGGTCCACATTTCGCATCCCTCTCTCTGGGTGTGTATGGCTTTCTTCAGTGAACAATTGGAGGTGGTTTGAAACATTTCATTGTTGAAGAGAGCCATGTCCATCAGTTCATGTAAGTCTCTCCAGGCCTCTCTGAAATCATCTTGCTGGTCATTTCTTACAGAACAATAATATTCCATAATATTCATATACCATAATTTATTCAGCCATTCTCCAATTGAAGGGCATCTATTCAATTTCCAGTTTCTAGCCACTACAAAAAGGGCTGCCACAAACATTCTTGCACATGTGGGGCCTTTTCCTTCCTTTATGATTTCTTTGGGATATAAGCCCAATAGAAATGCTGCTGGGTCAAAGGGTATGCACAGTTTGATAACTTTTTGAGCATAGCTCCAAATTGTTCTCCAGAATGGCTGTATCCGTTCACAGCTCCACCAACAATGCATCAGTGTCCCAGCCC